>CAJQUW010009947.1:0-32140 GCA_907163375.1 Prostheceraeus crozeri
TACAGTTGGAGGAGGAGGAGGAGGAAACCATCATCATTTCCGACGATGAAACCATCATCTCCGACGATGAAACCATCACCATCTCCGATGATGAGACGGAGAAGTCAGAGGTGCAGTATGGTGACTGTGATATTCTGCGAGGTGCATTCCTCAGTGTGTCAGCGAAAGACATTGTAAATGAGAATGATATCAACATTTTACGAGGTTGGCAAGAGCTCTTCTCCCCAAATAGTCAACCTCGCAATGAAGAGGAGTTTGATTATGTTAATGTTATGTTTCGCCTTGTGGTAAAACGTCTTTCCTTGCCGATTTGGAATAAATGTATATCATGACAGTGTTGTTTTTCCTTCATATAAACTGTATGGCTTCGAAAGGATCATCGAGTAAGCATAGTATCGATTGGGAGTTATTGTTAGAATAAGATATCCTATCATCTAGACACTTAACACAGTTACTAGAAATCATTCAACATATGAAACATGATTTTAGGTGAAGCAACGTTATCTGAGAATGAGCCATGAGTTCTGCTTGTCACTCTTACACCACCCATATCGGTATCATCATCAACAGCCGATGAACCAATTCGAGCAAGATTGTTATAAATCTTTTCTCGCTCTTCAGCCCGCTGAAACTGTTCAAATAGATTTCTCGGTTTCAACCGAGGCTTGTCAGGAGAGCTGACCAGAGTGTTCGGCGTCTGCATGACTGAAATGAAATTAAATGAGAGTCAGCGGTTTATATACCCAGCGAGTACAAAACCATGATTCAGACCTTCCTTATTTGGCCATGCTTTTAACTTGACAACAGCAGTTTTACCATGTATGGGTATCGACAGTTACCGTGCTTTCCGTTACCAACTCCCAACACAAAGACGGATTCCCCTATGACGCGAAAAGGTTTGACGTCAATGCCTGCAGTAACCATCTCATTTTTACCAAGTTACAATGACAAACGATAGACGTTGCCAAGCCTGAGTTACTGAGGCTAGACGAAGAAGGGCTGATAGCAAGCCAGCAACCGTTTGGGTGTTAAGCTCTTGAATCCGTTACAGGCATTACTCAGAGGGGATCTTATCCCAGCTCCAAGGCCTCGACCCACAATCCAACCTCGGGCGGACAGAACGTGCGTTATGTCACTGTGTTGGTATCCGGGCCCCGATTTTGACATAAAAATCGGTGGATTTATTTACAAGAGGAAACATTCCAAGTCGTTGCTTTGATCAGCTTGATAGCAAGCCGTAGAGAGCTTGATTCACCAGCGTTTTGCAATGGAGATGTTTAGAGGCCACCCATGACAAGATAGCTAAGACTCAACCGATTGACGTTCAAAGTGCTACGTTGAGAACTGTGTCAAATGCCCAACATGAGACATGAGTTGCCCCAGCGGTTTCGGTCTAAACTATGACACACTCCCTTGCCACACTTATCACTACGGCATCGTCCGCCGTCCCGAAGGAACACCCTGTCAGTGGAATATTACAGCAAAACTCTCCGTGTCTTGCTCGCTTTCAGTGAAAAGCTGCTTATACCATGAGAAGACTGGCTCAGACATCATTAAAAATGCTTTCATTGACTTCAGCAGTGTCGAAAACCCCAGAAAACCTCCAAAACTAGTGAATTTAAATTTTTCAACTTTTTAGCACTACTTATGAAATTTTATAATCACTTAGAGCAGGTCAATAGCGACCGAACCTTTTTTGAATCAAGTCAAACGGACTTCTAGAAGCAAAGTTACAAGCCTTTAAAATTTTGGAGTCTTTCATGGCCTGGAGACGAAGGCCATCTCCTGGCGAACCTCTAAGTCTGTCGCCTTAGCTGACTTCAGCAATGAAATTTTCTAAGTCGGTTTCTTACAGAAACCCGGAATTTGGAATGTCCGAAGCTATCATCGGAGCTCAGAGAGACGACCTACCTTTGACAATCGCTCTCCTCTAAATGAAAAGTCTCTGTCGGTTTCCGCTTATATAGTGTGTGGCGATCAGCTGATGACGTAATACTCATCATCCAAACACTAAAAGCCCGTCTATCTCCGGTTCTTCTAGGGCTCCGATTGAGCTGAAATTCAACATTAGGATGTAGAATTTACGCTGAATCCGAATCTGCCCTCCATTTTCCCATCCGATGCTTTGTTTTGGCTCTACAGCCCACAGCCATCGCAAAAATTCTTCGGAATAATGATGAAAAATTTTTTCTCTCCGACGGCTTTCAAATTTAGCATGCCGAAGCAGAATTTGACGCTGATTCCAAATCTGGTCTCTGATATCCCGTCCGAGGCTTGCTTCACCCGCTAGAGCGATTTTCATAAAAATTCTAACTCTGTCGTTTTTTCGTCAATGTCCAAAATTTTCAATAACGTCTCACCTCAAAACGAAGGCAGATACGAACAAGCCATGTTTTCCACTGAATTTGTCTCACTCCCAGCTTTCAAATGAGCTATTGCGCGACTTTCTACGATGTCTACAACCAAAGTTGGAAGTTTGGTAGGAGGGGGGGGGGGAGGTCCTCAACATTTTTTCTCTCCGATTTTGCTGGAAACATCCTTCCTAACCCAAAATTTCACGTAGAGTCCGAATCTGCACTCCGTTTTCACATCCGAGGTCTCCTTCATGTCGAAAAATGGACTTTCTCATCCCAAAATATCCAAAACCTGACTTTTCCAACTCTGACGTTTTCCTACCATTTTCCTGTCTCAAGCCAGGAAAAGTGGACCAAACTGAGCTTTCCACAGCATTTTTCTTACTTTTAGCTTTCAAATGAGCTATTGCACGACTTTCTACGATCTCTCACACCAAAGTTGGAAGTTTGACAGGAGGGGGGGGGGGGCGGGGGTGAGGGGGGCGAGGGTCAGAACTTCTTCTCTCCGATGGAATTAGGATGAAGTTTCTAGACCCAACTTTGGCCAAAACGTTCGAATTTGCACTCAATTTTCACATCCGAGGTTTCCTTCCTATCGAAAAATGGACTTTCTCATCCCAAAACATCCAAAACCTGACTTTTCCAACTCTGACGTTTTCAAAGATTCCACCCCTTGCCTCACAGGAAAACTCCTCCTTCCATCCTTCCCAACCCAAAATTTCACGTAGATTCCGAATCTGAACTCCAATTTCCAATCCGAGACCTCCTTCATGCCGAATCCAGCCTTTCTCATCCCAAAACCTCCAAAACCTGACTTTTCCAACTCTACCACTCCACCCCTTCTCCCTTCCGAGATTCCACTCCTAGCTGGAAAACTCCTGCCTTCCTTCCAGAGGGGGGGGACCCGTTTCCTCCTCTCGGACCCATTCCTCCCAACACATCCTTGGCGAACTCCCTCACCTGCCAGACAGAGGGGGTGGGGGGGCTGAGTCAGCATTTCACATTTTGTCCTTGCGCCTGGGATGGGGTTACTACTCAGGTCCCCATTATATACGCATGATTTACGATTTTGGCTTATGAAGATAAAACCATTCACATCCCAAGTTGTAGGCTAAGTTGTTCTCAATGATTCTTTATTTCAGGTTATGATCAAGTGAGGCGACAGGAATGAGTCGACATCGATTGGCTGCATGAAAACGGTTCCACTTGACATTAGAGTCGTAGTTCAGGAAAATATCGTCGATTGCAGGTTCTAATATCAAATTCTGACCAAGAATTCGACAACTGGAATAGGCTACTCTTCATGATAATATCTTGGACTGCGAAAGTTATTTCGTAGCCATATTAAATGAAATTGTGCATTGTGCATTCTAACCAATTAATTAATTTTTGACAATCCCTCACTAGAAGTCTCTTCATGATAATCTCGCAATAATCTTAATGATGTTCTCATCTTGATGCAGCAGGGACACCTGGCGAGAGACATGTTGATAAACACATGTCTATGCCTGACGATGATCTTCTAAAGAAATTAATTGCTTAACATAAATTTAGAATAAACATCAATATTTATCCTGACTCTTCCCAACCTATGACTTGATGAACACAATGAAGATCGAAGCATTGAAATTTGCTTTTTGTTTACTCTTGTTCAAGGTCAATTTTGTCTGTCACCTGCGTGCTCTATTGTTCAGAATAAAAGTACAGATTCGTTGCAATGTACTACAAATGCACTGCAAATCTGAATTCAGGACCAGTTCATTATTCCCATGTCCAGCCCATCCGGGCCTTTTCATTCATACAATTAACTCACGTCCAACAGCGTGCCAAGAAGAAATAAAGCAAGAAAAATACAATGACCATTTGCACATATACAGCTTTCAGTAGTTCGGAAAAGGACTCATCGTTGCGCTCACGTTGTAATTTTCCCACTAAAATCGGTGAGTGATTACATTTGCGTCAACACTTCAAACATTTAAACTGGAAGTCCTATTCAAATGAAAATTGGTTTGCAGGCCGACATGCACAGTTAATTTTTGTAGCGATCGGTTGAATTTGACGGCTCCTAGAAATAGACTTCAGTATTGGGAGTGAATATCTTCATAAGATCTGCTAAAACCCGTATAAGATCGATGGACAAGGTTGTACAATCGTCGTTTTTTAATATTCAAAATGTCAAAATAATATTTTTATATTCGAATTGTTTTGAAAATGTCTCGCCTCATTGGGGATCCAAACCGCTACAAGGATTCATTTCATCCACCATTTCGTAATGTGAAGCTTTTCCAATATCATGAATTGAGGATTGTCACATAACAATGTTATAAATACCCCGTCGATCCTAGAAATCTTGCTGATGATTTATTTAAGGGTTTTAAGCCAAGCTGCTAAAATCAAATGTGGCAAAGTGATCTTTTATTACACTTTGCCACATTTGATTTTAGCAGCTTGGCTTAAAACCCTTACATAAATGCAATAAATGCTGCTTAAAATAAATTACAACATCTTGTTGATGAAAAACAGCACCGCGGTATTCATGACCGAATAGTTTCGCGGGTTCTATTCATGATCATACACCGGAATGAATCGAGATACACAATTCAAACAGTTTGAACATCGCTTTCACACACAATCGCGACGTGCGTCAAATACGCATGTACTACAAAACCGCCAAAAGAAATCAATGGAAGACATTATGCTGAAAAACGAATACAAGTAGATAGCAAATAAGTGAAATTGGAAAAAGAGAAAAATAACAAAAGGAAAATGACTTCAAAGGTGAAATTAAAATTTACAATAGTCTGATTCTCTGCACATACGTCAGGCTGAGTACGCTTTATCAAAATAACCTCATACACACTAAAATGCACTTTACTTCTTACTTCTGCATCTTCGAAGAATCCGAGAGCAGGATGTGGGAGGTTTCGCTGGGACCCAATCAATTAAATGCGAAGTTGATCTACAGGGTGATCGCGATCTTCCCGCCGTTTTTTACCGCTTTGATTTGAATGAATTAAAACAAACTCAGTGTCTCAATGTTCTATACAGTGAAAACAAACAATGACTCAATCAAATGTTACAAAATCAAAGATTCTGTTCGAAGTGTCCTCCATAGGATTCCTCGCACAACGTACATCGACGAGTAAATGATTCATAGGCCTTTCGAATCATCGATTTCGGAATGTTGTCAAGTAAGTCCATAAACCTTTCCTTCAATGTCGTGGCTGTAGACGGTCTTGGGGGCTTGTACAATTCGTTGCGGATGTATCCCCAAAGCCAAAAGTCACAAACCGAAAGATCTGGACTTCTTGGAGGCCACTGGATAGACCCACCACGACCAATCCATCGGTTGTTGAGTTGATTGTCGAGTAACTGTCGAACCACTATCGCAAAATGGGGAGGAGCTCCATCTTGTTGATAAAATTTTCTCTTATGTCGATGGTGCTTGAGAAGTGGGATGACGTGAGTTTGAAGAATACGTTTGTAATGCTCTGAGTTCATGGTCGTCTCTAACAGTTCATACACAACCCCAAAGTCAGGTGACACCATAGCCCAGCACGTAATACCAGGTGAGCGCAGCGCCTTGTCTTCAGCAATTATCTTCGGATTATCCATGGCATACACGAAACGGTTGTGTTTCTTGACGCAGCCATTTAGGTGGAAAGTTGCTTCGTCGCTAAAGCAGATGTTCTTCACTTCTAACTCTGTTAGGACAATCCTGCAAAAATTCAACCGTTTCCCTGGATCGTCCGGAAGCAATTCCTGAACAGATACCATCTTCCATGGCTTCAAACCCTCTTCCTTCAAAATCTTGTTGACAGAGGATTGCGCAACACCAACTTCTTGGGCCACCTTACGCTGTGATAGGAATGGGTCGTCTCCAAATGCGGCAAGGACATCTTCTTTCTTTTCTGTCGATAATCTTCTCTGTTGATGATCACCAACAGGTTTCCGAGGTAAGATGGTCAGAGTGTCCAAGAATCTTGCTTTCCAATCACGAAGGGTGCGTGCTGGTGGTGGCTCTTTTCCAAATTTCTCAAAAAACATTCGCCTGGCTTCTTCACAACTGAAAGTAACTGAGAACGATACAATTGATGCGATTTCAGTGTTGTTTAGATTGCGATATTCCATCGTGCGCGTCTCAGAAGTAAATGAATTTGATAACATTTGATGAGATTTAAAATTTAAAAAGTAGATATCTATGAATCACACACTTCATCTATACGTTTGAATAAACTGTGAGAAGAATCGGCGGGAAGACCGCGATCACCCTGTATGTCGTGATTGTAACGATGTTCTGTGTTGGAAATCTGCACCTCATTCATTCCGGTGCATATTCATGAAGAGAACCCCGGTGTCTTACAATGATGCTAAAGTGTAGGCTTTCCTTCATACACATTGACAAAACAACTCTTCCGTGCTCACTGTTTAGTTAGAGATTAGCAACTGATTAACAAATGTCTAACTGTTACTAACAACTCACTATCTATTTCATGATCCAGTGCTTCTGTGCGATCGTCACAGGAAGTCGCATGCCACAATAATCAAGTGGGATCATTACGTGTACAACAAAAACATCACTACTGTAACAGTAAGAGGCAGGCGAGGACACAAAAAATGTAAGAACAAAATAATGACGGAAACTTACTAAAACAGTCGCAAGTCACGCAATGAGTTCTTCACACGATTTGAGGTACCACATTTCTTTGTACCACTATTCCTTTCTCCAGGCAGATTCGTTCTTCACTGTTTCATTCCCTCAGAGTTGGTGATCGCATTCTAAAACTTCCCGGGCAAGTTCTGAGCAGTCAACATCCACGCCTTTGATTGCTTGATGTTCTTAAAAAATAAAAGCTTTGTTGTTTAGCTCCACTTGAAAACTTTGACTTTTGCTCAGTAGCAGCATGACTTTCCAATAAACAAAGTAGTGATTGCTTTTACCTGATGGTGCTTGGTGCATCCGAAGGCTTCGTCTTTGATAATCAAAGGACTTTTATTAATTTATGCCAAATTTGTAACGAGCGCCAGTTGATTTCATCAGGTGGTAAAAAATCCTGAGAATAGGTTTCCATGCAATTCAACAATTAACTGAATATTTTTCCCTAATTAATATACCTGCTGAGGATGCGATGTGATTTTACAGATTGTCTGTACTGAGTACTACCAACACGCGCTTCATTGAACAGCAGGAACTATATGGCATGAGTTCCCAATAATGATAGCGATATGCTGAGTTTGCTTTTAACACATGTAAGGCCTATATAACATATCTACCGGGCATTACTTTTCTTGAAATTGGTCTAGCGGTCAACATTTGAAAATGGAGTTGTAATAATATGACTTGAATCTAGACCAGACGAATTGAGAAGATCATTGAGAAAACATATTAGGTAGAGTAGCAACTCAGCATTAATTAAATCCCAAACTGTGCATGCAGTTTCGATTTTGCAAAATTAACTTTTGTTGCTGCGTACTGATATTTGTGACCACATGTGAAATTTGCATTTTTATTTCTGTGTGAATAACATGCTGAATTTGGCTGAATAACACGCCGAAACTGACTGATCATGATAGTAATACAGAAGAGCAGCAGTTTGCAAATTCTTCGAATTGCTGATTACCTAGGAGAAGCAATATTTTTAAAACTTTACTTCGAATCAGCCTAGTTAAGAAGAGTGATCAACTTTCTTGCGCTTGATCAAGTCACGAGCACAATGTCATAATCAAAGACAATGACAACATAGCTTTGCATGTATGCATATTAGTCCACAATAATATTCGGATAAAAAATAGAACTTAATTTAGTGAATCATGAAAACACACCATCGAATTAATCCACATGAAATTGAAATCTTAGAGTGTTATGATTCTAACCATTTATAAATCAATTCTGCACAATTTTTATACTCCGCAGACTGCATTCAGTTACTTACCAACTTGGACAAGCGTCTCAATTAAAAAGATCCATTTTGCTACCTGTTAGAAAAAAGATATTCACTAATTTTGCAGAGCTAACAATCTTAATAAGGCTAGCATCCTCAATTTTTTGTATAAAGATTTAAAACATATAATGCTGCATTGAATTAACTTCCTTTTTAAATATAAGCTTCTTATCAGTGAATTTTCAATTTATTGTTATCTAATGACTAATGAATTTTATAGACTCCTATATAAATCTCAAGTATCACCAGTGGTCTACATTACAGCAATTTGCAAAAAAAATGCCGATTTAAAAAATCAAATATATTTTTAGACCTCAGGAACGTGATCTGTGCAAAAAACTGAATCTTTTGACACAAAAATTTTCACTGTGCTTTTTGAGTCGACACTTGTTTACTTACTCAATAGAGGTCATATTTTGACGCATACTTGCAGTTTCATGTGGACACGCAATATCAAAGTATTTTGCAACTACTTTGCGCAATATTAGGAACTGCTGATCCAGCAGCGAACTTCAACGTTGTTCGTCAGAGACTCAGAGTTGAGGTATTACTCAGTTAAAATTGTAGTGCAGGCTTGTATGAGTATAGAATATTATTTTGTAGAAGAAGTAGTATAATACTGTATTCAGTATAGAATGCTTTCGCACACTTGTGAACGAAAAGATACAGCGCTGATTTTCCTTTTTCATCAAAAAAGACGGAAGCCTACTTTGATTGACTAACATGCCACATGAGACGCCTTTTCCAGTAGATCAACTCATCATTAGAGGGCACCATGCAGCTGCTCGAGCCGTCTCAAATCTGAACATGCGCTCCGATACTCACATCTGCAAAGACGCAGAATCCAGAAAAAAGCTGCCATGTTTTAATGAGTCTCGGCACTATCTTCCTCAATGTTCGGGAATCACCTGGCTTGTCTATGACAAACTTGCAGTCTGTGCTTGTTCTCATTTCATTAATTATCACGAAGTTTTGTTTTTATTTGAGTCGATGTTAACAAGATGGAATCATGAGAGGGTTTTTTCTTGCCGTTTAGACAATGCACTCTTGCCTCAAAAATTCGACTTGAAAGGGTTAACTTTAAAATTCACTTCTACAGACAGTTAATAATCTCATGGCCCACCAAACTCGAAAATTGATGGATTTTTCATATAGGCCCATCTTTACTGCTATTTTGGTTTCAGTATTTACATTTTTTGCACTTGAGTTAGGCTTACCGCGGCTACCTAGCTGTCCTATATTCTGCATACCCTACCTTCACTCTTATCACATATACTTATGTATTAAACGAGTATGTACGAGAATTGCTTATATTACATAATTACTATGCATGTATTTTCAGTGATTCTGCTATCAGCCTACTTAGTTAGCATGTGTAGCCAAGAGTTATGTATATTTTTCTATACTGTTGCAGTGCCAAGTTATAATTCTTTTATCACACCCGATTTGATTCTTAGTTTTCCGTTTCTTTGCCCTTGATCTTCTGCTGAGGGGCACATTCGGTACATACGCACGCATTCTTCTATGAAGCCTCGATTAAAATAAGAAACAAAGCGGAATCTCCACCGGACAATAAAATGGGGCTAATGCTTTTACCCTGATCAAACGACCAGAATACATGTATTCGTTATTTGGATAAAATCTGGCGAAACTTTTCATATCAATGGTATATTTCTATGAGTATCATTCGAAGCGCACACAGTCAACATAAAAAAGGATGCAATGAGATTTCGTCTAGTCAGATAAACAGGCACCAGGATATGAGGAATCAAAAGTCGAAAAATAGCCCTGAAAAATAATATGGCTAAGTCCGCAAATTCATTTCGTTGACTTATCAGCCCCTGGAATCCGAAATTACCGTTCATTTCTGTTCGATAGAAAAAACAGAGTCACCAGGATATCAATCATTTGTTCAGAAGAACCATTGTTAAGAATTCTTCGAAGCTGACGTTTATTTGTCCATTTTGTTTCACGTCTTTCTGTCTGAAACCATCAGTTAGCGATTTCAACATCACTGAGGCTTGAATAAAGTTGTCCAACGTAAGTCCTCGACGTTCAAATTTGTCGAATCGCATAATAACCAACTGTGTGAAGTTTATTGACAGACGGTAACCCATGTCGCCCCATGCTGAAATGAAACAAGTGTAATATCAGTCAATTTGTCATTTGCCAAAATCGTAGCAGTAACAGTTGTATAGTTCCTAAATTCCCCTAAAATACATGTATTGGCCGAAATATCAGAGCACATTAATTTTTCGTTAAAAAACATGTAAGGGGAAAGGGCTACTTCATGAATTAGTGAATGCCTTGTATCACTGAATAGATTTTAAATATGAGAGTTAAGTTGGGTGACTACAGAAGCTTTATTTATAATGTAGCTACCTTGTCCCTCTGGGATCAACTCCCTATTTGCTTTCCTTGCTTATGTCGAGTTATGTGCCCCGTAATACACTTGGATATGTAGCTAAATACGCTGACGATACATTAGCCTCACTTGTACCAGAAAACTGAGATTTTCAATTCGAAAAATATTACTTGCTTGCTTTCACAAGTAATTTTTGCTGATGTGCAGGATTGCAGCAAATGCAGCTCAGTTTATTACCACATATACATTGTGGTTTATATAGTGCACAGCACATTGACACAAACCACAATCACATCGACATCATCGCTTAACGTCCTTACTTTCCTATTATCTTGAGGTTGGACGTGAGACAATGGCTCTTCTCCAACTGCTCCTGTTCTAAGCTAGCTCTTCCCTGATTTTCAGCTTTGCCATATCTTCTTCCACGCACCTTCTCCATGTCTTCTTCGGTCTTCCTCTCTGTCTCCATCCATCCACTTCCATGATCCTTCCTTCACAAGGTAACTTTCTTCCATTCTATTGACATGGCCGAACCATCAGGGTCGTCTCTGTCTGATCATCTCAGCTAGGTCCACTGTACGACACTTCTCTGCTACCTCCGCAATCACAGATGATGTATTCTTCAAAATATGTTTTCTGACATCAATTGAATTTGGATGGTCGTGACAGGGACGAAGGCCAAGGCATTATAACAATGTTTTAAAAACCTGGATTTTAGATAGCGTTTCGCACATTTTTTCAAAATCTTGCTTTCAGGAACAGTTTCTAAATTGCGCTTTAAAATGAGTTTTTATTTTGTGAAATGCACATGGTTGTAGAGCATGTTTTAAAAACACTTCTCAGTGAATTTTAAGCATAGCCTCCGCTATTTTTCCTGCAAGTCTTTTTAAATCCTCCCACTAATTCATCAGAATGATATAGAATTGTCTTGATATACTCGTACGTGCGTGAAATTAGCCGAGCTACTTTTATTTTTTGTGAAATGCGAAATTTCTTTCATTTTGTGCCATGAGGCATAACTAATCGAAGATAATGTTTTCATTATAAACTTTATTACCTCACCTACAGGCAAAGAAACAATAAAACTATACAAATAAGACAAAACTTTTTCAGCAAGATTCACGCCCTCTTCAATGTCACTAGATGTTACAATGAATGATAAAGGCAAAATTAAAAAATTTAATGGTAGTCATAGAACTTGATGGAAAGCAATAATGTATCAAAAGAACTCATGAAATTATTTGAAGACAAAACACAAACGCTTCATAATTTACCAACATTCAACTGAGAAACACTCTTCAAAGCTCAACGAAATTCCATGGAAAATTAGTATCCGTGCACAGTGTCCTTCATATGCAACGTTAAAACAAGCGACAGAGGCGACATTAATATCAATGGAAAAGCCAGAATTAAATAGAAAAGCTGAGTTCGGCAATCAAAATCGTTGCAAAAGAAGTGCATATCAACATAACATCATTACGTAGGGCACTTTGGCGGCACTATACTATTTATAAACCAATAGTGTAGTGCGGCCTGAGAGGACCAATGAAGTCCTACTATCTATGTTAATACTTTTTATCATAGTATATTTTGATGATGCATTCCATTGAGCTTTTGTATAAATCATTTTTGATACATTATTGCTTTCCATCAAGTTCTATGACTACCATTAAATTTTGTAATTTTATCTTCATCATTCATTCTAACATCTAATGACATTGAAGAGGGCGTGAATTTTGCTGAAAAAGTTTTGTCTTATTTGTATACTTTTTATTGTTTCTTTGCCTGTAAGTGAGGTAATAAAGTTTATAATGAAAAAAAGCATTTTGCATTCTTTTATTACAGCATATTTCTGTTCTTAATTGATTTCACTTTATCACAATTCAATCTATTTATCACGAATCTGGGCTCAAATTCAAGAAATTCGCTCTTGATTTAGAGGGATTCAAGCTTAAAGCAAAATTTGGCTCCATGTATGAATTCAGCTAACTTCCAATATGAAGTTAGCTGAACCAATTTCTCAGTCTAACTGATTGGCAAAAAAATTAAATATATCAGCAGACGCTTCGGGTCTGACTCTTCGGCAGAACGCAAGTCATTTTTTGTATTCTTCGTTAAATCAAAATTTAAAATTGACATTTTTGCAGATAATTACTCCAACAGACATGCCAAGAGATCTTAAATAAAACAGAAAAACTGTCATGTAAAATGCTGGGATAAAAACACATCAAGTTGCTTTTTTGCAGTGAAACATTTCAAAAAACATGACTTTTATAAAAACCCGACGTAAAATAAGATTGTCAAGTTAGCTGAAACACATCACGTAAAAGCATAACGAAATGATTGTGACGTCATGATGAAACGCGACATTAGGAAAGTATATTATACAAAGGGAATTTGCACTGCAGAACTTCAAACAATCCTTAATTCTACGGATCAGCAAGCTGTAGGATTATCACCATCTTCACAATCATTCCTTAAGAATGTCATTTGAAAAAGAACCCAAACGTAAAGTGATCAACATCGCTCAAGACACATTCTTAGCAAATTAAAAATTTAGAGACATTTTAAGTTACTTTTTGCTGCCTTCACCCTTGGCTTCTGGACATGTTGCGATTATCTTGCAGATAGAGCTGGCTAGTTTGATGATATATTTCGTGAACATGCGAATTCAAAAGGATCAATATTGTCTCCAATAAATAATCGTGTTGAAGAGATGTCACTTCATTTCTTGTAAGTAATCTGATTAAATGCCTCAAATGACTTTCATCATGGTTATTACACAGACACGAGAGATAAGCTGTCGGTTTTGGACACAGTGATGTCCGTCCACATAGGTGCGCCATTCGAAGGAAGGTAACCAATTTTAGTTGCAGATTTAGAGGTGAAAATACATGGGAGCAAACTATTTCATTATTGAATCGTATCAGTTAGAAATTACAGCCCCATGTACATTCTCAAACAACTGGTTGATAGCATTTGAATAAATGTCCAGGATTTTAGAAATGAATGCTAGAATTTGCTATCTTACACGAAACAGGACCTCGACGCATGTTGCAGCATGCGTGAACTGTTTTTTAAAACCTTTTAGCTAATTGAGTCCTTCTAAGAAATTGATGCCTGTGCCGAATCACGCCGCATCTGGTGACATGCTGCATCTCACTCATCTCTTTTTGCGTCCTTGTGGTCCAGAAGATGCTGGGTTAGACGATTTCCGCTTGATGATGCTCCTCCACCTCTGGCGATCGTGTGTATCAGCTTCTTGAACACCAACACTTTTCAGGTCTTCGGCGAAGACATCGCGCCAGGTCTTTCTTTGGCGTCCAACAGCACGCTTGCCAGATACTTCCATGTCCGTAACTTTCTTGACCCATTCCGACTCGCTCTTCCTCCGCACATGACCAAACCAGCGCTACCTTTCTCTTCTGATCGAATCCAAGATGTTCTCTAGCCTCATTTCCTGTCGCAGTTCTTCATTCGACCTTCTCTCTGATCTTCTCACTCCGCACATCCAACGTATCATGCGCATCTCCGCAGACAGCAGCATCCTTTCATGATTTGCGAGCAGGGGCCACGATTCACAACCGTAAATCATTGCTTGCCGGACACATGCAGCATACAGCTGGCCTTTGACTCGCATGGACGGTGACTTCGATTTTAAGAAGGCTTGGAGCTCCCGAAACTTTCTCCAACCACACCGTATTCTGGCAACCACTGCTGACTCAACACCACCGCAACTGTCGATAACATCACCAAGATAGCAGAAGCTGTCCACGCTCCCAAGTCGGGTTCCATGCATGTCAACGCACTTGGGAATATCTTCACCATCATCCTTCGAAGCTGATAAGCACTTCTCACACTTGTAATTGATAGCCACAGTGAGTCTCCCTTCCACTTTTGAGCATCGCGCATGCAACCAACCATTGCAGATGTTACATTGGATTGAGCTCGCTCCCACACCTTTGCAGCATTTTACACATGGCCATTTTGCTGTCTGGTACTCCTTCTCGACTCCGTCTTTACCACCGCTTACCATGATCTTTGTCTTTGTGGCATTCATCTTCAAACCTTTACAGGACTAATTTCTTTCCAAACACAGCAATTTCGCTTGAAAATCTTCCTCCGAGTCAGCCATAAGGAGAAGGTCATCTGCATATAGAAGTTCATATGGCAATCCCTTCCTCGCTGCTTCACTTACGGCATCCATAACTATGGCAAAGAGCAATGGACTCAATACCAAACCTTGATGCACTCCTACATCAACAGTGAAGTGGTCAGGGTCTCCGAACTTAGTGCGTACGGCCGTAGTTGCATTGCGACATAGTGTCATTATCGCTCTTACAAGCCATTCCTCGATTCCACTTTTGCGAAGAGACCACCGAAAAACTTCTCTTGGGACTCTGTCGAAGGCTTTTTCAAGGTCAACAAAGGCTAGGAACATCTTCTTTTGCTTAGCACGATACTTCTCTATGACCTGTCGGGTTATAAAGATGGGATCAGCACTACCTCTACCAGGCATAAAGCCGAACTGCATTTGATCAATCTCTATTTGAGAGCGCAGTCTCTTCTCCAGTACTCTTTCGAACACCTTCATGGCATGATCCAACAGCTTTACTGCTCTGTAGGATTCGCATTGTAGAGGATCTCCTTTACTCTTTATCTCCTTACCTTCATCCTTCCCTCTAAACCATTGCAATACATGTAAGAAAGATATTACATCAACCTTTCTGAGAAAAAAATGCATAAAGTCTGGCAGATTTCCGCAATCTGTGTATTCAAACCAGTGTCCGGATTCTAGAATTTCGAAATTTTCGTGCATCCCGCACTATATATATATATAGAAAAAAAGTCACCTTTTCTGAATAGTATGATCCCGGACAGCACTATTTCGTTGCAAAGCCGCTTCAGAGCTATTTTACACATTCATATTTAATTCCTCATCATTGAATAATAACTTAAAGTTAGACTGACATGCAGTACTAAAATGTACATCTGAGTGAATGCACGTAAAATTGATGTAAGCTACCCAGGGTAACAAGAATCCTGCTCACATTTTAATTTGCAAATTACATGCGAACATTCAACTGACAGATGCAATTAAAGATAGAGTAAACGAAACTGCCACTGAGTATAGAGTTTCGATTTAACTTATTTAAAGGGTTGATGGAGGTATTTTAAAAAAGTATGCCTATCCAATCATCATGAAAGTAATTACTTTGGTAGGAAGGGCGCATGCCTATTATGTTAACAGATAGAACGAGTATACAGTATAACAAATCGTATACTTATAAGTATGACCAAAGATAATGGACAAAGATATGGCCAAAGATAATGGACAGCGTCAGCTGATTAGTAATCTTTGCAAATAGCAATATGCTCTAACCGTACTAAATTTGTTGTTTCAATTTGTTTAGTGATACATTTATGTATCACTAAACAAATTGAAACAAAAAATTTAGTACGGTTAGAGCATATTGCTATTTGCAAAGATTACTAATCAGCTGACGCTGTCCATTATCTTTGGCCATTGTTCTGAAAGTCTAAATGGAAGTTCACCAGATAAGTCACTTTGGTATCTTTGGAAGGGAGGAAAATGTATCTTTCTCTGAGACAGAATGTATCTTAAATGTGGCAGACAGCTTACAGTTTCCACTCATTTCACCAAGTACTGTACTCTACATACTCGGTAGAGTACAGTAACACCGGTAATCTATAAAAATCTATCAAAAATGATGTATATTGAAAAAAACTGAACGATGCAAAAATTCGTGCAATCCACATCACAATTTTCGTGCATCGACCGTAATTTTCGTGCATTCGTGCATGATTCGTGCATGCACGAATTTCGTGCGTGAATCCGGACACTGATTCAAACCTGTACTTTCAGGTTTCGGGTACTATCGCTCATCCTTACCCAAAACATTGATGATATTTGTCTGTTTTACTACAATTGCATTAAATCACGGAATTTATTTAAAATACAAGGATTTCGAAACTATCTGAAGTGAAAATTGTCCTGCAGATTTTAAAGCAGAGAAATATGATACATAATAACACCTACATTGAGTATCTAAAGTTGACTGTATGTTATGATGTCATATCACATCTTGGACAATCATAAAAAGGAACAATTTTCAGTTAAGATGTCTTCGCTCTTCATCATTGAGACGATTTCAAAAGTTGTCTATCCATAAATGCCTCATTGACCGCAAGAAAAGGACAAGTTAAGAACATATGCAATCGACCACTCTGATGTAGTTTTTCATACAATGACCTAGAAGCGGTTTTTATCTACGATATTCGTAGTAAGAGAAATCAATGCCATCGTCAATTGCTCAATTCAATAATGCTTCGATGAATCACAAGAATGGGGCGCATATTAATGTTATCATCCCATTATTCTAACCGTAGGCCAACAGTTATGTTGAATAGATTTACGATTTCTCGGGCATCGAATAAAATTTTCCGGTTTTTTTGGTTTTAACGTCTGTCTGGGAGGTCTATTATCTTGCTGCGAAAAGTGAATTTGAAAGAACCTTCAGTATAGACATCTCAATAAGCAAAGAAGAACTTAAGAATGTGAAAATAAAAGTTGGATTATTGAATGTTTCCCCAATGAGGACTGCTTACCTTGCTGCAGCTCATGTGCTTCTATCTGACCAGACCTGTCTCTGTCATATCGCTCAAACACACCTCTCCATTGCTGTATATAATTCCACAGAGCTTGGAATTCGTGTAATTCAATTTGTCCAGAGCCATCTCTGTCAAACATGTTGATCATCAACCGACATGTTTCCGGGTTGAAATGCCTCCAGTTCCCATTCACCAGCGCCTGTTGCAGTTCCATGCAAGAAATGCGACCAGATCGATCTGCATCAACGGCTCGGAACCATTCGAACACATTTGGGTCGATGCCTGGGGGAGGACCGCCAAACTGGGGAGGGGGCTGCTGACCGGGAAATCTGCCATAAGCATTCGGAGGAGGCTGGTGATGGAAGTAAGCAGGTTGCTGACCTGGAGGAGGCTGAGCCCCGTAGTAGTTCGGTGGCTGCTGCTGTTGCTGGTACTGATGAGGGGCACCGGGAGTAGATGGTGGCTGTTGATACGTCGGAGGAGCACCGGGTGCCGAGGCCGGCGCCTGCTGTTGGTAATGCGGAGGGGCTCCGGGCGCAGAAGGCGCTCCTTGAGGCTGAAATCAAGGACCATAGAGTAAATAAATTAGGTGGAGTAGCAACTCAGTGTTGATTGAATCCCCAATGCGCTTACAGTTTCGATTTTGTTAAATGAATTCGAATTGTAAAGAGTAAAGCATGTGAGATTTTTACAGCTTTGGGGACATTAACACGGAGTTGACTGATCATGATGGCAACACAGAAGATTTTTACAGAAGATTTTACAGATCCCCGACTCCCCGAGTCATGACAACCTTGGAGAGGTAATTATTAGCCTGGTGGCCTGGAGAGGTAGCCATTAAGCCTGGTGGAATAAAGCTATAAACTAGAAATTTGAGCTAAGAAGCAGAATAGGATCTCAAGACTTGCATTATAATGCGATTCATGAATTTCATTGATAATCAGCCAAATTTCCACTTCATTAGGATACTTGTTTGATGACTTTTCTTTCTTTTTTGCAACTTGCAAGTTTCATACTGCTTATATAGGGACACCAAATCGATAGTATATAAACAGGAATAGTTTCCGGAAGTTAAGCTTTTAAAAATGGATCAAATATTTTTTTAGACTACAGGAACGTTATCTCGCAAAAAACTGAATCTTTTGATTTTAATTTTTTTCACTATATGCTGACAAATTTTTGAGTCGACATTCTATCTACTATGTTTACTTCATGTCAAAGACTTTTCACTTAGAGAGCTTGATGACTAGGAGAACCCAATCCTCTCATAAATATGTAGCGATGTAGTTGATAGAATTTTCTTGTGTCTATTTTGACGATTCAATGATCATACCGGAACCAATGTAATGACAGCCTCAACAGAACAGGGCGAACAAATGAACAAGCACTTGCAGGGTGTCGAACGGAAGGCCTGGATGAATTTCCCTGATTTTTCCAGATTTTATCAAAAAAACCCACACCAAAATTTTAAGAATTCTACTCAATAGAACTGTGACAACTGTATTGATATAGTCCCAAAACAGCATCGATGTTAGTCTTTAATCCTTGTAACCGTTTTCATTTGTTATACATGTACAATTCAGAGTTAAGTGAATTTTACATTATGCAAACAATTTTATTCAGAATAAAATCGCATCGAACAGGTTTACGCAAAAGCGCATGTATCAAACATACAAAACAAATGAATACCTTCACTACTGAATGATTCAGTATCTGCCGCCAAAATCATTAAAAAATATGTTTGGCATTAAGTACAGCACAATACTACAATTTACATGCAACTGAAAATCAATGAATCTCAATCAACCTATATATATGTAATGGTTTTGAATAATATGTTATAGCATAAATAAGATACACAATTATGAGTTTCAAATTTCTAACCCTTTGATTATGATAAAAGCGGATTATTTCAAATTTCTTCACTGCATGTTCAATTTCATTTCAAATGCATATCGAGCGAGCCGAATGAGATACCCCACGGTACTGCAAAATATTTTAATTACGAGTAGTGATATACGTACCGCCCTTGAACGTCTAATAAAGTTATTTGTGTTTTAATTCTTGAAATAGATACATACATGTATGATGTGCAGAAATTACACACAAGCTGATTTCGCTCGATCACTTTCATCGATTGATTAAGACACACTTGATGAGGTTGTAGCTAATTTAAGATTCGAAACAAGCTGATAAAGAAGGCTATGTAACAATGTCCAAGCTTAGCAAAATCGGTCATCTTTGGTTAAGAGAAGACAATTGTCATTATAATGTGAATGTACATGTAGGATGTCAAGAAGGATAAAATTTCAACCAATAAAATCTAAAATACATATTCTTGTATGTCATTTGTGATTTCCAAATACTTGTTAGCGAAGACATAATTTGATTTTCATGAACTTTCGCACGTGTTAATTCGTTTGTTTTAATTCGTTCGTCATGTTAATTTTTAATCCGACGTGTTAATTGCTTTCTCTTCGTCGTACAATTTCATTAAAAACACATCGAGTCGATCTTCACTTTTGTTGAATCGTTGATGCAGGTGGATAACAGTTCTTCGAGAACGAAACGCTTCGTATTGAGTATGAATACTATCTGCTTCAACTCCATTGATCCATTTCAGCTCTACTGGATGTTGGAGAACAATTTCGAGCAATTGAATCTTTTGTAGGTGTTCCAAAGCCATGATTTCAGGGTCAAGGCAGGCGAAAGCACGCACAAAGGGTTTATGCAAGGGAGATCTCTTTTGCGAATTTTCTGCCACAACACTGTCGTTGCACTGCTTATAAAAGTGTCTTTGTCGTCATCATTAGGCTTTTTAGCTTCCTTTATGGCTTGCTTTGCACCAAAACCAATATTCACTTTCTTGGCCTCAGTCAACAAGAGTTTGGCTTGTTGTATCTTTACCATTTTTGTGATTCTTTTGGTTTCAAATCATTCAACTTCTTCAATTGTTTTAGCAACTATCCGTGCCATATCGTTATAACAATTGTAACAATCAACAAAGCAACCACTTAGCCTACAGTATTCAATTCAGACCCATTTCAGACCACTTTTACCGACTCTCGACCGAAAGAAATAAGGTGGAATGTGCATTTAAAACATTTGATCACACCTCCTCAATCAAAGAAAATGAAATCTCTGATGAATGGGAGCCCATGAAATGCTACTCCTCTTTTAGCAAGTATATTATGACTTCTGCTGTTTTTTTTGTTTCGGACTTCCATGCTTATATTTCATGTTCATTCTTTATAAAAAGTATTGATCATCTATGTGCGCTTGATTAGCAGTCAATCTTGTCGTTTCCGTCAGTGTAAATCTCATCTATGTTGAAGACGAAATGCCGGTGGGATTGATACAATATTCCTGTGTCAAGCCAGTGGAGTTTTCCTTTTATTTATTGCATACTCTAGGAAAGTGTTCCCAGCGCTTTACAAAAACAGGAAATACTGTCTTCGACACTTAGATTTGCAATAGTAGTTTCATGATCCACACTGCGTCACCAATTAGCTGCAAAAGATCACTGACGAGTGATGACTCAAATACATGTAATGTCTGATGCCTCCACTTCAATTTTCTCTTTTTTAAGGACTTCTAAGCGCTTTGAAATTTCAAAGAAAAGCTGATACTGATGCATTCACAGCCTGACTTTGAATCGAAATGGGCAACACAACATCACTGTATGCTATGTACATGCACGTATATCAGCTTATAAGCATTATTTACACGTGCATTAACTTTAGATGTTGAGATTCAAAGCAAATGAATAAAACGAAAGCAAATTGTAGGTTTTTCAATGAGCTCTAACTTTTTAAATGTAATTTAAAGGAAGTTTTTCTGAGTATATTTTGAAATCTCTATGTTAGAGGCCTAATAAGAGATCATCAATTGCTTTTCATGGCGACTTGAGATTGCTCCAGCGTAGCATCAAATAAATTCAAAAAATATATTGTATTTGCAAAATTTGTGGAAGAAAATTGCAAATAAAGATTCCTGATAGAAAAAGCGCGAAAAGATGGAAAGCACGTTGTCCAACAATTTTTTAAGTGATTATATAAAGTTAGTTCAGAGCTCATCGCTACGGAGGCAACTGGTACTTCCCTGACAAACAATGCAACGAGTAAAAAGACTATTCATTTGGTCAATGGCGAAAATTATTCTTATCTTAGAGTCTATTCTTCTGAAAGAAAATATCGATATGTTATCGAATGAAAAGAATGGCTCAGTGCCCTTGCACTTGAATCTGTGAATTCACATGACGTCATTTTCCACTTGTAAATAGCACCGTAGTTTTGTGCGTCATAAATGATGGATATCGGTTCATACATTTTACGCTGATATGTATTTAACCTTACTTCTGTTGTTTTATCGGATCCCCGTATACCGCTGAATATGGAGTGAATAGCTCTGAAACATGTTCGGTTGAAAGAAACAGTTGTTAATATGTTTAGTTGTAAAAATATGTTCAAGTTGGGCTCTTTATGTCTGAATATATGGTGGCCTATAAGAAATGAGATTAGTTATCGAATGCATCTCATCACGCATTGAATAATAAGTAATCTTAATAAATAAACCTTGAATCTTTCATTGCAGCAGTGGATGACATTATGCTTTCTCTCGCTTCTCATCACTAAGAAGAAACTAGAGACGCTGAATTACTGAATTGCGACAATGTGTTCCGTTCGTCCAATATTCTGTTTCCGCAAGGACATGTTAACTAATTTCAACAAGATCTTTAACAGAAATTCTATCGAAAACTTCAGGTTCGATGGGGTCTTCAAAGTCGCATTTTCTCCAGAAGATCGGGAGTCGCCTTACAGATGTCAGCCATGATATGAGGAAAACTGTATGACTACTACAGCGTGTGAGCATTGACATCCAAAGAGGTAACGCGGCCTGTATTCTTGGGGCTCATCAAAGGGCTTGATTTTCATTGTAAGACGTTTTTATACTATAGTACCTTCGTTTTTTCTTTGCTGTTCTTAATATATAGGCCTACTATAGCTTTATAAAAAAGGCATAAAAACAAGTTCTTCGGCCCTGAACTGATGTACATCATCTTCTTTCCTTTCGAGCTCAATTCTGTTTATCTCTTGCTCTCTCAATCTCGGTTACCTAAAAAATCCAGATATATATATATATATATCACACAACTTCCGTTGACGCCTTAGCGAGCAGACGTATCGTGGCTCCTCGTTCAGGCAGACTGTTCATCATCATCGTGTCATAAGTTTCACCAAACAACGACGTCTATTTTTGTATGGTTTGATTCCTCGTCCCGTTAGCTACTCTGATAGTTCACCGCTGGTCTCCAAACTCAATTTACATCTCTATATATTGGCTTGAGTCCACTCACTTATGTTTTTTCAATTTATCTTCGCATCGCTGTTTGCTGGGTTTGCCTGTTTTCCCTATTCAAAGCTACACCGTCGGATCAGTCAGTCACGCATCTTTGCTATGACGTCGGACAGACTGCAATACTCTCGCTCCCATATCCTTAGCCTGCAGCGAGATATTTCTATCTCCCGGTCTCTACGTCGTTCCCTTTGGTATTACAAGCTCTTACGCAGGAAGGATTCAACTGTCGTTTCGTGCTGCCACGCTCCTGTGTTCTCCCAATCGATCACTCTCCCTCCTGCACATGCATCCACGCCAAGTACTCGCCTCCCTCAACTTCGTGCCTCATACTCGCACGCGCGTGCTATCTCCCAAACGGTCACTCGCACACCTCCGCACGCATCCATGCCTAGTCCTCTTCTCCCTCAACTTCCCCATCCTGTATCGCAACCACAGCAGCTGAGATTACAACGGCGACCAAGGAATAAGCAAGTGCCTTCACCCTCTATCTTACTGTTCAATGCCCGCTCGTTATCTAACAAATGTGATGATCTTAAGTTACGTGCTGTTAACCTTGAACCTGATGTCATCTGTATCACTGAGACTTGGCTTGGCGCAGCTATAACTGATGAGGCTGTGTCTCTTGATGGCTATAATTTAATTCGACAAGATCGAGATGTCAATGGAGGAGGAGTTGCTCTTTATCATAAGTCCTATCTGCGTGTTTCCATCATTAACAATCCTCGCCCAAGCATCAAGTCAAACTTCTTATCGTGCCACTTTCCAGACTTCGATGCTACGATTACAGTTCTTTACCATCCTTACTGGGGTGCAACCTTTGCCCACACTACCGTACTTGAACACTTACAATCTATTTTTGTTGATCCTACGGTAAATCATTCTATTCTTGTGGGTGATATCAATGACCTACGTCATCACATTTCTGATTTCTTTTTATTCCACGATCTAAAACAAATTGTAACTGCGCAGACCAGAGGCTCGAATATTTTAGATATTATAGCTACTAATCATTCGGAGCGATTTGAGAACCCCTCTTGTGTTGCTCCACTGGGTAGATCTGATCATAAAGGCGTTTTCGTGAAACCTTGTGTCCCTAAACCTGTTATCACAAAGATAGTAAAAGTCCGTTCCTTCACCGCATCTTCCTACGCTAGTTGTTGTGAATTTTTGATGTGTATTAAAACTGGGATAATTTTTTCCTTGCTTCAGACGATTTGGACATTCATGTTGACAAGTTTCAGAATTTTTTATTGTTCCTGTTACAAACGTATTTCCAGAAAAAAATGTTCGCATGCGCAGTTGTGACCCTCCCTGGCTCTCTCCCTGCTCTAAAGGCGTTGTCCGATTCCAGAGATCGTGCTCTTTCACGTGGCAACTACCCTAAGTTTGTTAATCTTCGTGAAAGATTCTTATCAGAGGTTTCTAAAGCTAAGAGTAGGTACTATCATAGTTTGAAAGCTGGTTCCCAGTCTGAGAAGTGGAAGGTCATCAATTCCCAAATCAAGAAACCAACTGTTGAAAGTACCATTGACTTTCCAAAAGCTCTTGATCTTAATAACCAATTCAAGTCCACGTTTTCACCCCCAGATATTGATCACTTCGTCGATTCTCGGATAGATTCCCACGTCTCATCGACCTGTGTAGTCACTGAGTCTGAAGTGGTAGCCTTGATTAGAAAATGCAAATCTAACTCTTTCCGGTCCTGACGACTTACCTGGGTTTTTTATTAGAAGTTTTGCTGAGTTTTTTGTCTTACCCCTTTGCCTTATCTATAATATGTGCATAAAAACTGCTTCTTTCCCGCTTGCATGGAAACGTGCCAATATTCTCCCCCTACCTAAAAAGGACAGTTTCCGAATTCAGACCGATCTCTCTACTACCTTTCCTCAGCAAAATACTTGAACGCCTTGTAAGAGATAAACTTCTCCTCCCTTCACTCCAAAGGAAGATTGATCCCAAACAATTCGGTTATGTCTCGAGATTTGGTGGTTGTTCAATGCTCTGTTGAGTGTCAGACTTTCTCTGCTTCAGCATTTCACCGAAAATGTCAACAACTCCGTCGCCTTACTTACAGTGGATCTGCAAAAGGCGTTCGACACTGTCAGTCACCATCAGCTTCTACTAACTTTAGTTAATAGATTTGGTTGCTCCCCCCACGTTGTCAGCATGATCAAAAGCTTCCTACAAAATCGTCAACAGAGAGTCCGCATCCCATCTATGTGACACCCCCTTCAACGATATCAGTAGTGGCGTTCCTCAAGGATCAATTTAGGACCCCTTCTGTTTATTTTATTCCTGGATGACATCCCTAACTTTAATGAAACAAAATGCGTGATGTATGCTGATGACATCAGTCTCATTCATAAATTTGAAGACATCAAAAACTGTAAACTCCAGCCTATTGTTGATTCGCTGTCTGACTGGGTCTGCAAGAAAAGGCTTGCTATCAATGTTTGCAAAACTAAAGTTATGTTTTTATCACGGAAATCTTGTAATGCGTCCTATCCAGACATTTTTATCAATGTGTGCCAATCGAAGTAGTGACATCTGTGAAAATTCTTGGAGTGATTTTTTCGAATAACTTGCGTTGGAGCGAGCAATTTTCGTCTCTGTATGCAAAATGCTGTCGGGCCATGTCGTTTGTCAAGAAATTAAAATCCAATGGTAATTGTAATGACGTTATCAGCAAGCATTCTTCGGCATCGTTTTTTTGTCATATTGTATACTGTTGGCCTATTATGTGCGATTTAAATGGGAAGGACTTCAAGAAACTTGAGATACTGTACAAAACGGCTTGTCGGTGGGCCAATTTGACCCACCATAATTCACTTCGTGATCTCCTTGACAGATGCTGTGTGAAAATCATCAAAAGTATTTGTATACATAAAGACTGTCATCCGTTGTCCCAATTTTTTGTTTTGCGTGACTCTAAGCATGATTTCAGACATTCCCGTGCCCTTCTTCCTTTACGTCGGAACTCATCCTTGTATAACAACTCATTTGTTCGATTTTCGTCACGTTCGTAACTTTGACATGTTGATTTTGTCAGTACCAAACAATTCTTGTATTAGTCATACCGCTTTTGTATGATAAATAAAGCATTCTATTATTATTATTATTATTATATATGTCAACCCTAGTAACCCTAGTATATAGGCAAACTGTTTGCCTATCTTAGTGATAGATTTAACTCACAGCTTACAAAATAAATCACTACGAATCAGAAGAATGAGCATTTGGATGCAACGATGGCAACCCCACTCTATATCTCCTTGCGTTAATGATAAGACTACTTGTATGTTCAAATAAACTAATGCGACTAAAACCAATAACGATGATTTTAACAGTGACTTAGATTTCGTATCGAAGAAGTGAACGGTAGCAACCAATGCTACAGAATCTTTATACACTATACTGAGAATAAAATCAAACTTACCCAATAGGACATCCTCAACAATGCCGTATCACCTGAAAACGCGAAGAGAAATGACTGAGAGAATGACCAACACGTGATTATTATCGACAGACACGCCTGTGTTTGATACGCTTCAGTTCACTGCTACGTAATCTATCGTCATACAACCATCTAATCGGTGACGGATGAGGAATTCACTAATTCTGTCAAGTAATGACTCAGGCAGTCGATGTATGAAAGGCAACATTTTCACTCGATATCAATCGCTGTTCATCGGACGCTCATTACTGCGCATCTCAGAATCGATCCGGAACTTTCAAACCACGATTGTCAACGACATTTCAGTTCACAGGTGCACTCGAAACGATATTTGTAACTGATAAGGCATCACCGGAATTTCATGTGATCAATTGATTCAGAGATTTACCGAATATTTCAGACAGGTCCGGTCCGGAGGTCAATTCTCCTTTAGATAGATACGAGGGTCGGCTTCCTTCAGGCAGGTCCTGAGGACAGTTGCTAGGTCAACTGAAATTCGATAGACTTCATTGTACTTGAAGTGTGATTTGGAAATTTTCCGAACGCTTTTGATTGCTTTACAATTTACATGCAACATGGTCTTGTCTATGGGCCAATCTGCCAGTACGTTGTTCAAGGAAACCTTCAATCAAGGTCATTGTTTCACTCTGGTGTGTGCAATTCTTTCAATTACTGTGTATAGCAATAGTCCGGTCGAAATAGCATCAAACCTAGAAAAAATTTGTACCAAGCTGAAATTTGGCAGAGGCATTCCTGACAGTACTGGTATTGACCAAAAAAAACCCCACCGAAATCCACCCGGGCACATATATTATACATGTAATTCAATATACAGCATTCATAGAATTTTACGAGTTACCTAGAACATTGTCTTTTAACACATCAAAATGAAGCTTATCGTCAGGTAAATGTAACCATGGCATTCGCCACTTTCAGGAGATGATCTAATTAAAGCAAAAATGATGGTAATAATATTACATGTACCCTACATGTGGGCCTACTTGTACATGTGAAGATATGATCACTTCAGAGTTGTCATTGTTATTCACATCATATCATGTGGCACATCAAAAGGATTCACATGAGCTTATTAACTTTATTAACATAATTGATTTAACCTTATTAACCTTCAGGAACCTGTTTACCCTATTAACCTTATAAACATGATTATTTTAACCTAATTAATCTTCAGGAACCTGTTTATCCTGATAAATTTCACGATCCTGTTTACCTTATTAAAATGATCATTTTAACCATATTAACTTACACGAACCAATTAACTTTCATGATCCTGTTAATCTTATTGACGTCAGCATTGAGCAACCCCATCAACTTTCACGATCCAATTAACCCTATTGAGTCTCGACTCATCATCCTATTTACCCTAACCATATGAACTAATCATAGCACCCCGAGTTCAGTTTTATTTTATAAATACAGTGTCCATGTATCAATATCAATTATTGCCGGTTATATTCGGAGAAGTGTTCTCTTAACAATTTTCGTCCTACGTTTTACGTACATGCAAGGAAAACGTCCAATCTCATATTTGAATAATACTAATGTTTCATAATGAAACATGGAAATGCAAGTTTTTCTACATTCAAAAAACATGCCATCCATCATCTGCTCACTTGTAAATTGTTGGTACCTATTATTCAAACTGCTAAAATCGTAAAGCCTAAAATAAATAGGAAATCAGGAACTCTTTCCCTTGCTGCCTACATGTTTGAAATGATGAACACCATAAGATATGAAAGTCTTTTGAAATTCTATAGCCATTGTCTAAACAAGTACCCATCTCCTCTTAAACTGACTTTCATATCTTAGCACGAGCGTGACTCAAAGTTCAAACATGATGCTTATTTTCTTTTGCTGCTGTACGTGTTCTAGATGAATGCTTTTAGTTCATGGAAACTTATCATAGTCAATGTGCTTTTGGTAATGCTTGCTTTTGATGTGATTTGGTGGATGCTTTTGATTTGCTTTGGTGAATGCTTTTCTTGTATCTGATTATAATTTTCAGATAAAAGTTACATCAATATTTCTATTTGGTTTCAGGCACGCCAATGGAAGTCAGGTTTAGATAAATGTTTGATTTGTTCTTCTGAAGACAATGAATATGATAAGTTGGTGCAAGTTAAACAGGAAGGTCTAGGAACACTAATCGAATTTGCTAGATTGCGTTCCGACTATATAATTCTCGATTATCTAACAAAGACAGAAGATGTAAAAGTACATGAACGGTGTCGACGCGACTTCACTAATCGGCGACGTTTAAATCTAAATCAGCAGAAAGCCGAAACATCGAAAAACATTAATATGAAAACGCGATCAAATACATTTATCAAGTTTGATTGGAAAAACAACTGTTTCCTCTGCGCAAAATCAGCATACATACCAAATGAAACTTATGGACCTCATACAAACCGTAAGAGACTTATGCTATATTCTGTCAAAGAGTTGCATGAGAAGATGGTGGAACTGGCAAATGACACAGATGTTTATTCATCAAAGTACTTTAAAGCAGAAATTGGAGGAATACTATGGAGAGCACATATACTTCACTGAAGAAAAAGGAAGGAGTAATGTAGTTTGCTTCCGTCAAATGACAAACTTTATTATTAACAGTACATGGTCTACTGAGCGAAGAGAATCCACGGAAGAAGAAACCATAAGAATTGTTGAAGCAGCTGCTAGAATCATTCGTTCTGAAATAAGAGAGATGAAGTTTGACACAGACTGTTATCCGGGAGAGAACAAAATCAAGGACATAGAGAAGGTTTTGCATATATACCCAAAAAACGTCTGGAGATTACTTCTGAAAAATATCCATTCCAATCTCTGCTGAAACAAGTTGCAATAGCCAATGCATCTTGAAATCGGCTAAGGCCTCGAACAATCACTTTCACCTATCATTCGTTTGGACTAGGTGTAGAATTGATCATATGTTTGGATCTAAAATGGCTCATAAAGGAACTTGCCAGAACTAACTAGGTTTTTCGGTCTCAGTGCGATGAGGTTAACACGCTATAGAAAATCCTGTTACTCAGAATGAAACCATTTGACGACCTTATGCCCGAAGCTTTTCCGGGAGACCATTTTCCCAATGGTTTGCTGACAACGTTGACCACAATGGACTACTTTGGATGGCCATAAGGCAACAATTTATCACAATGGAATGGGCATAAATGATCGTTACGAATCCGTTAATCGCGAAAGCGTTGGAAAATCCAAGGCACAAAAAAGACAATAATACGCAAAGAATAACAAGGAAGTTCACATCATTGATAGTTGAACAAAGAAATTCCATTAGTCTCCTACGAAATCATTACACAAATAAAGCGCTTCTTCGTAAAAAACAAAAAAAAAACAATGACCTACAAGGCCTAACGATAGAACCTGGAACACCCCTTCACTCTACCAGCAAGAATTACTTGCCAGAAACCCGTGTGGCACTCTGGCAAACCATTTTCCCCGACATAAGTGATAATCGACCCGAATTGTCTGGATTCATGCAACAGGCTTGCCCAGCGGAAGTCCCCTTCTCCTGTCTCAGAAACAACTTTCCTTGCCAATAATTGATTTGAAATCCATCGGATCAATCATGCATTTTATTCAACATTAATTATTCATTTGAAATCAAGCAAAGCAGTTGAACATTGACACCTCCGACCCCCTTGTATCAACTTTCTGTCAACCCCTGTGGTCAAGGCTAATCGAAATTATTCGTTCCAAGAAAATGAATATTGTTAATGCGTATCTAGGTGGGATTTCACATGATCATGAGCTTCTTAAGGAAGCTTGGGAACAATGATGGCTGGATCAGGTCTAGAAGAAACTGCTCAAGACAATCTATGGATCTAATTCAGTGGTACAAATGATGACGGGGAAAGCTGTGTCAAAGGTCTTTTAAGAGGTCATCTCCCTGACTGAATCGGCTTTTGAATGTGGAAACTTACCAATTGTCTTGTGGTCTGAACTGCAAAATATCCGGATGATTTCTGAATTTCTTATAGTGCGGATATGGACTCAGACTTTCGTTCGAAGAAGAGGAAAAGTAAGCAGAAATACTTTGATCGAAGAGGGTGATAATCAAAATCAATTTCATTGATTATTAATGCTGGTATCTTGAACTGGATCTATTAGTTTAGACCAAGTACATCGAGTGCAAATCATTCATTCATCTTGAGGAAGCTATTCCAATACCGCAAAGTGAATCTATCCAAAAAGTTTTCTAGAACAGCGAAGTTTTTTGTGGAATTCAGTATAACGATTTAGAACATATGTATTTTGAAGGATTTCATTAGAGCAGAGAGGACGGCAGATTGGAGCTTACACCTCCTGATGGTACGGAAAATGATTAACCTGTTTGCTGCCACTGGTCAAAACAATTATGCAAAATCCTCACGTCTATACTTCCCAGATGATGCATGACTGCCACCATCCCATCCGTGCTTCACAACACTTTATCCAAGGAGCCATTGTACGAAACAGAAAGACTTTGGCTGGATTGCCAACGATCTTGCGATTGAACAAATCCTAATGAGACCATCAAAACACGAGGAGGTTTTAACACAAGCGAGGATTTCTCTGAATCGGTCATAAATTGTGTGTATACTCCTATTCATAGGTGCGCTAGTATTCACATGCATGCAGAGAACTCTCACGAAACATACATCTTTTGACAAGTAACAGCACGTCGATTTGGGACAAGCGCGGATACGAACAGACAACCATGACATATCAAAATTGATTATCTTGGGATGAAAACCATGATCCATATCATTATGACAGAAACTAAGTTGCGCTCTTTGGTTTCGGGACTAACATCTAATGAAGGAGATAGTATTAACTGTGATAATGTTGAGGATGTTGGAAATGCATACAAAAGAAAATGGATAACAAAGCACTTCGCAAGGTTGACATTGAAGAAACAAATCAAATCCAAGAATTTGAGTAAATTAAAAGAAGGGCTTAGAGAACGGCAATGAGTATACGGCATAAGAATCCCACGGTTTCTCTTTTCAAGACTTCTGTATTCAAAATGAACGATCTCAGCAATGGAAGGAATGTTTCCGCTTATAATAGACGCAAGCACCCACTTTCACTTTTCAAGGACAATGTTCATGAGGAAGTCTAAACAAATCCATCACTTGCAGCTCATCTAACTCATATTCAGTCAACATCGATAGGTTGAATGAAGTCTCAGTGTTCTTAGATCGGCGGGGCTCTATCCATAGAATCATTTGAAGACAGGTGTACCATAGCGACTATACTTGAACATATAGAAAAATTCATGGATCGCTATGGCAGTCGATACTTGTCCTTCGATGGCTACAGAATGGTCACTCGACGGGAATGCAGAGCATGCAAAGAGAGCTGCTTACAAAAGAACATCAGTAGATATATAAATGTCATATGATATGATTGCTTATGAAAATCAGCAGGCAATTCTTTTAAACAAGTCTAACAAAGCTCAGTTCATTGACATACTTATCCAGACACTTCGACTCGATGGACATGATGTGTTTCAAAGTGACGAAGACGCCGACAACATGATCGTACGAAAAGCATTGGAATCTGCTTCGAATGGAAGGTCTACGACTGTCGTGCCTGATGATACAGATGTTTTGACTCTCCTTATTCACCATTATGACAAAAGAAGTATGAGCGATGTATTCTTCTTTTCTGAATCATCGAAACGTTCGAAGACTGGAATTCGATTTTATGCCATCCTCGATATTATGGAGAATATTGGAAATATTATTTCGAAACACATTCTGTTCATACACTCCTGGGTGGTTGCGACACTACTTCTGCTACCTTCGGACACGGGAAATGCGCAGTTCTTAAAAAAATAGAACGATGTGGTGAACTTCAATCCCTTAGTGACACATTTCACTCCGAAGAGGCAACTGTGGATGAGATCTCGAAGGCCGGTCGCAAAGTATTTGTCATCATGTATAACGGAAGGAGTGATGAAAATCTTAATAATCTTCGGTATACCCGATACTTGAATTTAACAGCTACC
>CAJQUW010009948.1:0-148061 GCA_907163375.1 Prostheceraeus crozeri
TGTCAACATCTTTTCAAATACCTCACTACTCTTCAACTACTCAAATCAATCATCTATGTTTCGAAAATATCCTTAATTTACAAAAATAGAAATGCAACCTTCATACATCAACTAAATCAATGTCCACAACTCCACAAACGACTCATCATAGTCAAATCAATCAATACCGACTTTGTCAACATCTTTTCGAATACCTCACTACTCTTCAACTACTCAAATCAATCATCTATGTTTCGAAAATATCCTTAATTTACAAAAATAGAAATGCAACCTTAATACATCAACTAAACAAATTTCCACAACTGCACAAACGACTCATCATAGTCAAATCAATCAATACCGACTTTGTCAACATCTTTTCGAATACCTCACTACTCTTCAACTACTCAAATCAATCATCTATGTTTCGAAAATATCCTTAATTTACAAAAATAGAAATGCAACCTTCATACATCAACTAAACAAATTTCCACAACTGCACAAACGACTCATCATAGTCAAATCAATCAATACCGACTTTGTCAACATCTTTTCGAATACCTCACTACTCTTCAACTACTCAAATCAATCATCTATGTTTCGAAAATATCCTTAATTTGCAAAAATAGAAATGCAACCTTCAAACATCAACAAAACAAATTTCCACAACCGCACAAACTACTCAGCATAGTCAAATCAATCAATACCGACTTCGTCTGCATTTTTTCGAATACCTCACTACTCTTCAACTACTCAAATTAATCATCTATGTTTCGAAAATATCCTTAATTTACAAAAATTGAAATGCAACCTTCATACATCAACTAAACAAATTTCCACAACCGCACAAACTACTCAGCATAGTCAAATCAATCAATACCGACTTTGTCAACATCTTTTCGAATACCTCACTACTCTTCAACTACTCAAATCAATCATCTATGTTTCGAAAATATCCTTAATTTACAAAAATTGAAATGCAACCTTCATACATCAACAAAACAAATTTCCACAACCGCACAAACGACTCAGCATAGTCAAATCAATCAATACCGACTTTGTCAACATCTTTTCGAATACCTCACTACTCTTCAACTACTCAAATCAATCATCTATGTTTCGAAAATATCCTTAATTTACAAAAATAGAAATGCAACCTTCATACATCAACAAAACAAATTTCCACAACTCCACAAACGACTCATCATAGTCAAATCAATCAATGCCGACTTCGTCAACATTTTTTCGAATACCTCACTACTCTTCAACTACTCAAATCAATCATCTATGTTTCGAAAATATCCTTAATTTACAAAAATAGAAATGCAACCTTCATACATCAACTAAACAAATTTCCACAACCGCACAAACTACTCACCATAGTCAAATCAATCAACACCGACTTTGTCAACATCTTTTCGAATACCTCACCACTCTTCAACTACTCAAATCAATCATCTATGTTTCGAAAATATCCTTAATTTACAAAAATAGAAATGCAACCTTCATACATCAACTAAACAAATTTCCACAACCGCACAAACGACTCAGCATAGTCAAATCAATCAATACCGACTTTGTCAACATCTTTTCGAATACCTCACCACTCTTCAACTACTCAAATCAATCATCTATGTTTCGAAAATATCCTTAATTTACAAAAATAGAAATGGAACCTTCATACATCAACTAAATCAATGTCCACAACCGCACAAACGACTCAGCATATTCAAATCAATCAATACCGACTTTGTCAACATCTTTTCGAATACCTCACTACTCTTCAACTACTCAAATCAATCATCTATGTTTCGAAAATATCCTTAATTTACAAAAATAGAAATGCAACCTTCATACATCAACAAAATAAATTTCCACAACCGCACAAACGACTTAGCATAGTCAAATCAATCAATACCGACTTCGTCAACATCTTTTCAAATACCTCACTACTCTTCAACTACTCAAATCAATCATCTATGTTTCGAAAATATCCTTAATTTACAAAAATAGAAATGCAACCTTCATACATCAACTAAATCAATGTCCACAACTCCACAAACGACTCATCATAGTCAAATCAATCAATACCGACTTTGTCAACATCTTTTCGAATACCTCACTACTCTTCAACTACTCAAATCAATCATCTATGTTTCGAAAATATCCTTAATTTACAAAAATAGAAATGCAACCTTAATACATCAACTAAACAAATTTCCACAACTGCACAAACGACTCATCATAGTCAAATCAATCAATACCGACTTTGTCAACATCTTTTCGAATACCTCACTACTCTTCAACTACTCAAATCAATCATCTATGTTTCGAAAATATCCTTAATTTGCAAAAATAGAAATGCAACCTTCAAACATCAACAAAACAAATTTCCACAACCGCACAAACTACTCAGCATAGTCAAATCAATCAATACCGACTTCGTCTGCATTTTTTCGAATACCTCACTACTCTTCAACTACTCAAATTAATCATCTATGTTTCGAAAATATCCTTAATTTACAAAAATTGAAATGCAACCTTCATACATCAACTAAACAAATTTCCACAACCGCACAAACTACTCAGCATAGTCAAATCAATCAATACCGACTTTGTCAACATCTTTTCGAATACCTCACTACTCTTCAACTACTCAAATCAATCATCTATGTTTCGAAAATATCCTTAATTTACAAAAATTGAAATGCAACCTTCATACATCAACAAAACAAATTTCCACAACCGCACAAACGACTCAGCATAGTCAAATCAATCAATACCGACTTTGTCAACATCTTTTCGAATACCTCACTACTCTTCAACTACTCAAATCAATCATCTATGTTTCGAAAATATCCTTAATTTACAAAAATAGAAATGCAACCTTCATACATCAACAAAACAAATTTCCACAACTCCACAAACGACTCATCATAGTCAAATCAATCAATGCCGACTTCGTCAACATTTTTTCGAATACCTCACTACTCTTCAACTACTCAAATCAATCATCTATGTTTCGAAAATATCCTTAATTTACAAAAATAGAAATGCAACCTTCATACATCAACTAAACAAATTTCCACAACCGCACAAACTACTCACCATAGTCAAATCAATCAACACCGACTTTGTCAACATCTTTTCGAATACCTCACCACTCTTCAACTACTCAAATCAATCATCTATGTTTCGAAAATATCCTTAATTTACAAAAATAGAAATGCAACCTTCATACATCAACTAAACAAATTTCCACAACCGCACAAACGACTCAGCATAGTCAAATCAATCAATACCGACTTTGTCAACATCTTTTCGAATACCTCACCACTCTTCAACTACTCAAATCAATCATCTATGTTTCGAAAATATCCTTAATTTACAAAAATAGAAATGGAACCTTCATACATCAACTAAATCAATGTCCACAACCGCACAAACGACTCAGCATATTCAAATCAATCAATACCGACTTTGTCAACATCTTTTCGAATACCTCACTACTCTTCAACTACTCAAATCAATCATCTATGTTTCGAAAATATCCTTAATTTACAAAAATAGAAATGCAACCTTCATACATCAACAAAATAAATTTCCACAACCGCACAAACGACTTAGCATAGTCAAATCAATCAATACCGACTTCGTCAACATCTTTTCAAATACCTCACTACTCTTCAACTACTCAAATCAATCATCTATGTTTCGAAAATATCCTTAATTTACAAAAATAGAAATGCAACCTTCATACATCAACTAAATCAATGTCCACAACTCCACAAACGACTCATCATAGTCAAATCAATCAATACCGACTTTGTCAACATCTTTTCGAATACCTCACTACTCTTCAACTACTCAAATCAATCATCTATGTTTCGAAAATATCCTTAATTTACAAAAATAGAAATGCAACCTTAATACATCAACTAAACAAATTTCCACAACTGCACAAACGACTCATCATAGTCAAATCAATCAATACCGACTTTGTCAACATCTTTTCGAATACCTCACTACTCTTCAACTACTCAAATCAATCATCTATGTTTCGAAAATATCCTTAATTTACAAAAATAGAAATGCAACCTTCATACATCAACTAAACAAATTTCCACAACTGCACAAACGACTCATCATAGTCAAATCAATCAATACCGACTTTGTCAACATCTTTTCGAATACCTCACTACTCTTCAACTACTCAAATCAATCATCTATGTTTCGAAAATATCATTAATTTGCAAAAATAGAAATGCAACCTTCAAACATCAACAAAACAAATTTCCACAACCGCACAAACTACTCAGCATAGTCAAATCAATCAATACCGACTTCGTCTGCATTTTTTCGAATACCTCACTACTCTTCAACTACTCAAATTAATCATCTATGTTTCGAAAATATCCTTAATTTACAAAAATTGAAATGCAACCTTCATACATCAACTAAACAAATTTCCACAACCGCACAAACTACTCAGCATAGTCAAATCAATCAATACCGACTTTGTCAACATCTTTTCGAATACCTCACTACTCTTCAACTACTCAAATCAATCATCTATGTTTCGAAAATATCCTTAATTTACAAAAATTGAAATGCAACCTTCATACATCAACAAAACAAATTTCCACAACCGCACAAACGACTCAGCATAGTCAAATCAATCAATACCGACTTTGTCAACATCTTTTCGAATACCTCACTACTCTTCAACTACTCAAATCAATCATCTATGTTTCGAAAATATCCTTAATTTACAAAAATAGAAATGCAACCTTCATACATCAACAAAACAAATTTCCACAACTCCACAAACGACTCATCATAGTCAAATCAATCAATGCCGACTTCGTCAACATTTTTTCGAATACCTCACTACTCTTCAACTACTCAAATCAATCATCTATGTTTCGAAAATATCCTTAATTTACAAAAATAGAAATGCAACCTTCATACATCAACAAAATAAATTTCCACAACCGTACAAACGACTCATCATAGTCAAATCAATCAATACCGACTTTGTCAACATCTTTTCGAATACCTCACTACTCTTCAACTACTCAAATCAATCATCTATGTTTCGAAAATATCCTTAACTTACAAAAATAGAAATACAATCTTCTTTGACCAACAAAACCAATTTCCACAACTGCACAAACGACTCATCATAGTCAAATCAATCAATACCGACTTTGTCAACATCTTTTCGAATACCTCACTACTCTTCAACTACTCAAATCAATCATCTATGTTTCGAAAATATCCTTAATTTACAAAAATAGAAATGCAACCTTCATACATCAACTAAACAAATTTCCACAACCGCACAAACGACTCATCATAGTCAAATCAATCAATACCGACTTTGTCAACATCTTTTCGAATACCTCACCACTCTTCAACTACTCAAATCAATCATCTATGTTTCGAAAATATCCTTAATTTACAAAAATAGAAATGCAACCTTCATACATCAACTAAACAAATTTCCACAACCGCACAAACGACTCATCATAGTCAAATCAATCAATACCGACTTTGTCAACATCTTTTCGAATACCTCACTACTCTTCAACTACTCAAATCAATCATCTATGTTTCGAAAATATCCTTAATTTACAAAAATAGAAATGCAACCTTCATACATCAACTAAACAAATTTCCACAACCGCACAAACTACTCACCATAGTCAAATCAATCAACACCGACTTTGTCAACATCTTTTCAAATACCTCACTACTCTTCAACTACTCAAATCAATCATCTATGTTTCGAAAATATCCTTAATTTACAAAAATAGAAATGCAACCTTCATACATCAACAAAACAAATTTCCACAACTGCACAAACGACTCAGCATAGTCAAATCAATCAATACCGACTTTGTCAACATCTTTTCGAATACCTCACCACTCTTCAACTACTCAAATCAATCATCTATGTTTCGAAAATATCCTTAATTTACAAAAATAGAAATGCAACCTTCATACATCAACTAAACAAATTTCCACAACCGCACAAACGACTCATCATAGTCAAATCAATCAATACCGACTTTGTCAACATCTTTTCGAATACCTCACCACTCTTCAACTACTCAAATCAATCATCTATGTTTCGAAAATATCCTTAATTTACAAAAATAGAAATGCAACCTTCATACATCAACTAAACAAATTTCCACAACCGCACAAACGACTCATCATAGTCAAATCAATCAATACCGACTTTTTCAACATCTTTTCGAATACCTCACTACTCTTCAACTACTCAAATCAATCATCTATGTTTCGAAAATATCCTTAATTTACAAAAATAGAAATGCAACCTTCATACATCAACTAAACAAATTTCCACAACCGCACAAACTACTCACCATAGTCAAATCAATCAACACCGACTTTGTCAACATCTTTTCAAATACCTCACTACTCTTCAACTACTCAAATCAATCATCTATGTTTCGAAAATATCCTTAATTTACAAAAATAGAAATGCAACCTTCATACATCAACAAAACAAATTTCCACAACTGCACAAACGACTCAGCATAGTCAAATCAATCAATACCGACTTTGTCAACATCTTTTCGAATACCTCACTACTCTTCAACTACTCAAATCAATCATCTATGTTTCGAAAATATCCTTAATTTACAAAAATAGAAATGCAACCTTCATACATCAACAAAACAAATTTCCACAACTGCACAAACGACTCAGCATAGTCAAATCAATCAATACCGACTTTGTCAACATCTTTTCGAATACCTCACTACTCTTCAACTACTCAAATCAATCATCTATGTTTCGAAAATATCCTTAATTTACAAAAATAGAAATGCAATCTTCACACATCAACTAAACAAATTTCCACAACCGTACAAACGACTCATCATAGTCAAATCAATCAATACCGACTTCGTCAACATCTTTTCGAATACCTCACTACTCTTCAACTACTCAAATCAATCATCTATGTTTCGAAAATATCCTTAATTTACAAAAATAGAAATGCAACCTTCATACATCAACTAAACAAATTTCCACAACCGTACAAACGACTCATCATAGTCAAATCAATCAATACCGACTTTGTCAACATCTTTTCGAATACCTCACTACTCTTCAACTACTCAAATCAATCATCTATGTTTCGAAAATATCCTTAATTTACAAAAATAGAAATGCAACCTTCATACATCAACTAAACAAATTTCCACAACTGCACAAACGACTCATCATAGTCAAATCAATCAATACCGACTTTGTCAACATCTTTTCGAATACCTCACTACTCTTCAACTACTCAAATCAATCATCTATGTTTCGAAAATATCCTTAATTTACAAAAATAGAAATGCAACCTTCATACATCAACTAAACAAATTTCCACAACCGCACAAACGACTCATCATAGTCAAATCAATCAATACCGACTTTTTCAACATCTTTTCGAATACCTCACCACTCTTCAACTACTCAAATCAATCATCTATGTTTCGAAAATATCCTTAATTTGCAAAAATAGAAATACAATCTTCACACATCAACTAAACAAATTTCCACAACCGTACAAACGACTCAGCATAGTCAAATCAATCAATACCGACTTTGTCAACATTTTTTCGAATACCTCACTACTCTTCAACTACTCAAATCAATCATCTATGTTTCGAAAATATCCTTAACTTACAAAAATAGAAATGCAACCTTCATACATCAACAAAACAAATTTCCACAACTGCACAAACTACTCAGCATAGTCAAATCAATCAATACCGACTTTGTCAACATCTTTTCGAATACCTCACCACTCTTCAACTACTCAAATCAATCATCTATGTTTCGAAAATATCCTTAATTTACAAAAATAGAAATGCAACCTTCATACATCAACTAAACAAATTTCCACAACCGCACAAACGACTCATCATAGTCAAATCAATCAATACCGACTTTGTCAACATCTTTTCGAATACCTCACTACTCTTCAACTACTCAAATCAATCATCTATGTTTCGAAAATATCCTTAATTTACAAAAATAGAAATGCAACCTTCATACATCAACTAAACAAATTTCCACAACTGCACAAACGACTCATCATAGTCAAATCAATCAATACCGACTTTGTCAACATCTTTTCGAATACCTCACCACTCTTCAACTACTCAAATCAATCATCTATGTTTCGAAAATATCCTTAATTTACAAAAATAGAAATGCAACCTTCACACATCAACTAAACAAATTTCCACAACCGTACAAACGACTCAGCATAGTCAAATCAATCAATACCGACTTTGTCAACATTTTTTCGAATACCTCACCACTCTTCAACTACTCAAATCAATCATCTATGTTTCGAAAATATCCTTAATTTGCAAAAATAGAAATACAATCTTCACACATCAACTAAACAAATTTCCACAACCGTACAAACGACTCAGCATAGTCAAATCAATCAATACCGACTTTGTCAACATTTTTTCGAATACCTCACTACTCTTCAACTACTCAAATTAATCATCTATGTTTCGAAAATATCAAGCATGATCGCCGGTAGAAACTACCTGTATTGCCAGATGGCTGATTTTTGAATTTTGGGATCTTTATGAGTTGAGGCGTACCCAGTTTATCCGAAATATGCGGGCATGGAGGAGCTGCGGCAATCTTTTGCGAGAGCTTCGCAAGTGCAGGTTCGGATTTAAACTGACTAAGGTTTTGCATTGAAATCATTATGGTTCGCTCTACATCGGAAATCTGATGGTGGATCCAACAGGATTTCTTCGGATCACTGATCGAGTGACAAGTGGTGCTTTCATGGGATGTTCGTTTCATGGGCAAGGAAGGAGAGCAATTTTTTCCGCGCTCCGAGAATTGGTCGACTCACTCTGAGTGCAAAAATCGGACGCACATACCGCGAAAATATGTGAACAAAGTCAGAAATGAAAACGTTGACTGTCATAAAGATTGCAGATTGCCAATTTGCCCTATCATGGAATAGAAGGATGTCCTCAGAATCGAGCAATTTAAGCACGAAATTCTTTGGCAGCTGCAGACGCAGCGTTTCACCCCACGATGACTCGATCGACAACACGGTTGTGAATGACCCAAACTAGCTTAAAACATCTGAGAATTATTAAGAAGCTGATGGACTGCGTAACAGGCTGATCTGTAATATTTATCCTGGTTTTCCCGTGCAGTTGATTATTGACTATACTAAGTCGCTAGCATAGGCGAATTAATGTTGATGGTCAATAATGTAATCACTGGCATCAACTTAATCATAACTTTAAGTTATTTTCGACACATACTGTACACCGTCATTTCGAGTAGTTGAAGAGGTATTCCAAAATATGAGAGCAAATTCGATAAACGGCTATATGACTTGGCTGAGGCTTTTGTAAGGTCGAGCAGATTAATGTTGATGATATATGAAGTTAACAATTACTTTTTCATTAATTCCCGTTGTTTTCAATACTTTGAATCACCTTCCGTGTAGCTGAAGGGTCTGAGGGATTCGAAAACTTACGAACAGTTTTGTCAATAGGCTGAATGAGTGAGTTAAGTGGGCCAGATAAATTTAGTTTGCAATTCTCCAAGGTTAATATCATTGATTATATACCCCTCAAGCCTGGCGTGAGGGGTGGCAGAAGTGCGAGGTCCACAACAAATAGCTGATTGACGATCCAACAACTAAAGTCCCGGGCTTTGACCTCCCCCGGGCCAAGTGGACACTCCTCAACCGGCTGAGGACGAACGTCGGGCCATGTCGCAGCTCACTGCACCGCTGGGTTGCTCGTCAATCCCCGCTGTGCGACTGTGGTCAGACTCAGACTATGGCACATATCGTGAAGGACTGCCCTGTCACAGCTCTTCGTGACGGCATCGGCGGCCTCGCTGAACTTCACTCCGCCTCTGAAGTGGCCAGTACTTGGCTGGCTAGTGTCCGTTTTTAATCGAACTTCCTTTTAAGTCTGAGCATGACATTTATTTTTATGTGTCTTTTTTACCTAATCACATCTGCCCTGAGTTGTCTTGTCATGCATACGACTATATATATAATGAGGAAATTCCTGGTCGGAGAAAATATTGTATGCAAATTTTTGAGTGCGAAAAAAATTATCTGTAAATCCCGGATTACTTAAAACTGTTGATGCTAACTTCATCGCATATAATCTATCTTGCTCTCCCAGAAGGGGAAAGTAAAAAATGTTTTAATGTGAAATTTTTTTCACATGTACATGTCAAAATTTCAATTCACAGTTTCAGATTTCATCGGTTAAATATCTTTTAATAAGGAAACAGGAATCGAGCTACATGTACGTACGTACACCATTCCTGATGTTTTTCGTGCCAATGTTTGTGTAATCTTTCCAATCTACATGTGTTTCACTAAATTAGAACATGATCAAAATACTCGGTTGTCCTAAAACTTATTCCAAAACGCTTAATGTTACATAAGTGAGAAACTCGTACCGTTAGGAAAATTTGCTTTAATTTGGTGCACTGAGTACAGAATGTGCTATGCACGTGTACGTGTATATTCCTATTGACAGCATCATACTTTTTATAATATAAAGATCTTCATGCTGTATTTCATTACCTTATGAGGATGGTTTGAGAAACTATTGATTTTCTTCCATTTTCTTCACTAAATATTCCAGTTCGATACCATTGATAGAAATCTTGCAACCGTATCAGCCAAAGCTGCGCAATGTGGAAGGAAGGCCATAGGATGTTCTGACCACTCTATCATTTCGAACAATCTGAAAAAGAAAATTGAAGCATGTGAGAGATTGTCCTTAAAAGTTATCTGAAAATCACCAACGGGTTTTTATGATATGATATATTTCGTGCTTTGATAAATGATACCACTTTCAATACATTTGCACCGACTTATTGATGAAAAAATATTCAAGTAAACCGCAAAGCGGGAAACATAACTTTTATCCACAAGTCAGAAACATCGCTACTGAATAATTATAATTTGATTTCAATAGTAAGTTCCTTGTAATGCAAGACGCGCACGCACGATATTGAAGATGGACTGGGCAACAGAGGACAATTATAAGTATATCTGAATATTATCGTAGCACGAGAAGGAATTACTAGTAATAATAGAAAACGAAAGCAACTTAGACATTGATAGGCAGGTGATGGCAGTTAAAGGCAAGCACAGTCAAACGAAAACTGTTGAGTCCTATACCAATGAGTTTTACTCGATGCAGTAAATTGTGGATATTTAACAACCATGCACCTATTTGTACTACAAAATGTTCCGGAACAACCTCTTGTCCTCTCTATCTCTATCCGACAGTTGACTGTGAGAATGTCACTAACTCTGACTAATACACACTGATAATCAGGAGCACTGTTTCTGAGCGAAACTGTTTATCTCGCTCGACGTCGCTCGTCCCTCAGGATCCTCACTTGCTCGATCGCTTATCTGGCAAATTTTTTTTGCTCATTCGCTCGATTTTCTCATTCGTCCTCAAACTTTCGCTCGCTCATCAAAAGAAAGCTTTCGGGCGCTCGCGAAAGGCAAATTTTACATTGTTTACATAATGCTACATTGTTTAGATAATGACTGTGTTAAAATACAACGAACTATGATTGATGCGTTTCATACACAGGGCTTGCCTCTTGACGTCCATGGAGTACACGTATGGAATTGTCATATTATGCGTTAAACTTTTGATTACGGTGAATAAGTTGGGTCCACGCATAATAAATGAAACTTAACATACCTGATTCTTTCATAGAAATTTCAGCAAGCTTTATGCCTACTATGCATGGTTCGACTTTGATATCAAAAATAATTATCCCATAGGTACTTATAACCTTGTAAGCTTTTAGAAACTATAACTTTCTTAGGCTGAACAAGCAATTCTTTCTGATGTACTTCGGGCGAACAAACAGTTCGGTAAATGAAGTTAGGGCATGTCGATTTTCGTGTAGAATATACTACAGATCTTACAGTCATCTCATTGCAATCGAAACGTTTTTCATTCATTAATAGAAGTGGTGGTAAATCTGAAATAACTTTTTTAAGACAGAAACTTGATGCGTAGTATCCCCGGTTCAATTTTAAGGCATCGCATGATTATGCCTGAAGCCTCTATTAGGCCGGACGTGGCAACTTGTCAGTCAAATTCATTACATGCCAAGAACCTTAAAAAAACTTTCCTCTATATCGAGAGCTTTGGAAAGGGTGCTTATACAGATCTACATACTTATTTCCACACATTTCTTGAACGTCGGGGCATTCAAATTCTGAAACGTTCCCAAGATTTCCAGGATCTCTATGAACCATGATAAAAGAATGAGGAGAGAACTTTCCGTTTCATTATCGCTAGTCTGATTTATTGTGTCATGCATGTCCATGTCTATCTGCAGTCTGTGAGTAAAGCACATTTCATAAAAGTCTTCAGGAGACAATACTCAAAGGCGCAAGTTGAAGGGCATTATTTACCGGATTTTGAAAGATTGACATTCCGCACCAGAGTTGTTTATGTAGTTATTGCTGCACTTGTTGTTTTGTTAGCACCAAACAGTTGAAACTATTTTGTAATTTAACCTCAGGCCGGTTGGAAAAAAGTTGATCGATAGACACGCTACCAGATGTGATTGCAAATACTTCTTCATTGATCCTACTTTTCATTCACGGTAAAATATACCGTGCATGAATAGAGTACAATTCATTTTTTTATAATTACGTACATTTAATCATATTGTAATCCATTCTTTTCCTCTTATTAACTGAAGGAGCATCTGTAAATAAAATGTAGCGTAAAGGAAAATAATGCCTTGACTTAACTGACCTGATAGTGCCTATCTTTGGAGCGCCAAGAACATTTTCGAAAGAAAACGGGAACAATATAACTGACGACGAAAATACGAGGCAACTAAAGTGATTTGAAATATGAGTTATCATGCTTGGCGGATACTGATTCATCGGGTTGGGCTCAAGTGAGAGACTGATAATGCGCGATGCCAATAATGCGCTGAAATACGCGAAAATAGAGACTGATAATACGCGGAAATAGTCATAACTAGCATTATAGATCACTGAACATTATATTTGATCTCTTGAGCCTTAACCAACAAGTGAAATTTCATGGAATCCAAAGAAACTAACGACTATAGGAAACTTTCTCAGAGATATATCCGTATACAACATTTCGAGTCCCGCCGCTGAATCACACGTCAGCTCCGTAATTAGTATTACATATTCTAAGAATTCAACATACGAGTATTTAAGAAGTGCAGTCAACTTCGCAAGGATCAAATAAAATACTGCAATTCTCGTGACCACTATTTTGGACTACAACTCATCAAGAATTACTTATATGTGAATTGAGAAAAAATAGAAAGCTTGCATAGTAGTGAGAAATTCAAATGAAATAGGGTGAGCGAATGAAAACGTCTGATGAATGATCAGCGCATGTCTCTTATTCTGTGCAAATATGAGAAAATAGAGATTTCCAAAGATATAGGAGTGGGTTGCGGAAATCATTCGATCGCTGGCCAATGGTATGATCAAAGAAAGTCTCTCACTATGCATACCTGGAAAAAATTTCAGATAATCCGAAAAATAGGAGTGGGCGAAAGAAAATTTTATCAGTAGGAGACTTGCATTGGGAATTATGTGGTTAGATTCTTTTCTCATCCACTGATATCATTTGCCTTATATATTCTTGGAACAACAGTATTTGATAAGTGACTGGTAAAGAAGCAGCGATCATTTAACGATCATCCCATATCTGCCACTCTCCCCAAATAGAAGAAATTGCAGACGTTCCAATATTAGGAGGAATCCTGAAAACATGAGTTCTTAATTGAAAAATAGCAGAAATTTTTAAAAATAGGAAAAATAGGTCTGTGACTCCTACAATAACTTTATGCAGCAATTTTCTTTATGCTACAATAGGTGTGGATGATTTACATTTTCATTGTGGGTATTTTTTGTCAAAGTCAATTCAACCTTGCACCAACACGAATGATTCCCTGGTGGATATTTTTTCCTGTGCCTTCCCGTGCTGCGCATTCGAATTATGGATGCTCTCTAAGAAATGTAATCTTAAACACGATTATGCAAATTACACACGGCTTTGATCACGTACGAGCACTTACATAGCATTGGTACTCCATCCTTCACCTGTTGAAGAAACAGCGCTATCCCAAAACATTGTGAAATCTTATTACCAAAATAATTTGGAAATTAAGCAGATTTTAATGCCAAGTGAATATAAATGTCGCGCAAACACTAGGTTTAAAAATCTCACAAAAGGTTCAGCGTTCACAGCAGTTGGCTCTACATGTACTGGTGAAAATCTTAGTTATTTCCGATACATAATTGACGAGCTAGTTGCGTGACTCGATGAAATTCATCGACTTCTCGAGAAACCCCGGGGTTAGACTATCAATTTAAGCAATTTATTTTATATATGACGAGTAACAATGAAGATGGCTCAATATATCACCATCAGCCGTCAGTTAAATGCACGGTCTTCAGGTGTCGACGGTGCATGTTCTTAAGATGGACTACCACGAACGAGGGCCAAGACCACAACAACGCGATAGACATGACCGAAGGTTTACCGACGATGGACAAAAGTCATCGAATGTGTCGGATTGATCAGGAGGACCAATAGTAAATTCCTTACAGCCATACAATGTACACGAAGAATAACCCGGCTTACGAATCCATGTGTACAACTGCAACTGCGAACTGCTAATGTACACCAGGCTTAAGGCCTTTAGGGGAAAGATTCGTCACATTACCAAATAAATTAGACGGATGAAGGAGCGAATGCGATCGAATAGATAAGTAACATTAGGGTCTAGACTTTTCAAACAGTATTTCATTTGAGTCATGCGAGAAATATTGAGTAGAAAATAATATTTATCGTCATATAGCGTATGACTGGTCTCTTAAGTGTCACATCCTATATTAATTGAAACTGTTCTATCTTCATCTGCTGATAAATCAATTGGCATTGAAGCGAAAACGTAGACATTTTACTATAGGTGTGCGAAGTCAGGTTATCAGATATGAATTTAAATGAATAGCAACTAAAGGAAGTCGGTTTGGGTGAATGACCTCATGGCACCATTGCTTTGGTTTGGCCACGTACGAAAAAAGAGAAGGATTAAGTGGATCAGTGAAGTAAAGGAGATGCAAGTTACTGTCAAGCCTGCTGTGTGTCAGTTGAAGAAAATTTGAAGCAATTTAATGGATTAAGGTTTAAGAAATGATGCTGCTAAAAAACTTGATGTCAATCATGAAACTGGTCAAGATAAATTGTTCACTCCAGTATCTCTGGAACCTAGACGTAAGAAGGAATGAGTGATTGAGTGAATGAAAATACACAAGTAGACTAGGTGTCCTACATCACTAGAAAGCGTCAAAAGATCATACATTCGGGCTTACTTGCATGGATTATGTAAAGCACGATTACATACGATTTTAAATCCTGAAGCTCATTATTGATAAAAATGCCTCATGGAAAACTCGACATGGAATTTAGACAAGATGGTGTTTAGCAACATCCAAAAAAGCATGCTTCTGTTCGCCGAAAAATCTCGAGACAATTTCAGTTATTTTCGATAGAAAGTCAATCGCCTTTGACAGTTCATCAAGGTAGGCACAGGGACTACAATCCGCCCCAAGCGGATTTAGGAAACCAATAAAATAGAAAGACGGCAGCGTATCGTACTGGCCCAGCTATACTGCACTTGTGCTTGGTGTGTTGAACATTATCTCTTGATCATAGCAATAATCCTCGGCCTCGAAATCTGATACAATTTTCAGCTTCATTGCTGTTGCCTCTACATCACTATGTAGCACAACTGAGGCCCTAAGATGTCACAGTTAGCATCTGCAGTCATCAACATTGCTATGCCATGCTCAATGCTCTCCACTTAGACCAAATACAGATATGATCAAAAATATTTCATCGCCAGCTTCGAGGTCGAGGAAAAATGGAGATTATTTTCGATTACAAGGGTCAAAAATTAACATCTTTTTCAAAATGTCTCATGAATTTAAAGGATGATATGACATGACAGAATTTCTTTTAATGTCAAACTCAACATATTAGTGGCCCATATTATCAAACACTTAATGACAAAGCTTCATGTACTAAGATATGGAATCTTGATTCGGAAATTTTTTGATATGGAAAAGCGTTCTTAGATCGTTTGGAAATCTGAAACTAGCGATAACTTGCATGAAATTAACGAATCTCTATTTCCATGTCATTTAGAAAAAATCAGAAAATGTTGATGCCCTTACCCCCAGTAGACTTTATTTTTGTTGGATTTTTGGACCAGTTACCAGACCCTACAAAATCATTTAGCTGATTTACGGAAATTGCGGAAAATTTTGGAAGATAGGCACAATTAGGCCAACTTTGAAACTGTAAGACGCTATTGATTTTCCTCTTACAAGAAAGAACTTGTTATAACTAAGTAATTTGGCTTATTTACCATTATTAAACAACACTGTATCAAATATAATTAAAACCTGCACTCTATTTCCCGAACAAGGAGCTTTGCACATTGATTTTCTCCATAACAAACTTCTAGTGGTATGAAACTCAAATTAAGTGACTTCTTTCTTTCGAGAATTTGTAACTGAAAAAAAATCACATCAAGTCATTTTTCTCAGGACTCATACTAGATAGCAACTTAGCTACTGATGGCATGAATTACTCGGTTCCTTAATATTATGCCGCAACCAAACGTTTTTGGATCGAAGCACTTGCTGGGCTGACAGACATGAAAGACTTAAATTGGATATACACTGTGTTCATCATTTGCTAAGTTAACGTATACAACTAAGGTCATCTTCATGTATACCAATCTACAAATGACATTATCTTTATGCATTAAATTGAAAGGGGATTGTGAATTGTGAAACTGGTTAGTGTGCCTCACCTTTCCCTATTTCAAGCGAGAAGAGGAAACAAGAACATCAGCATATTTTCATATTTTCTCCATCGCCTTGATCGCGACTGTTACAAAGCAGTTGAACGACAAAATTGCACAAACTGTCAGCTTCTTGTAGTTCACCATCGAGAGCCTGAATGACCTTGTCACCATCAGTTCCGAATGCCACCGTAAAGAGAGAACTTTTGAAGTCTGGAAGATAAAGCAGAATCTCACCATTCAATAATTCAAAGAAATATTTATCTACGTTTCGTCTGTAATGAGAGACCGATGAATTCTGAGAAACGTTTCTCATTTGCTTCTTACATTGTTCTTATACATATGCAATAGGTACCTTGTTCTGGAATATAATTTGAATTTTGAGCAACATTATTCAATCATAGCTTATATTCAATCATTATTCAATCAACATTATCAATAGCAGGCAAATCCATTTCTTTTCTCCTGAAGACTGAAATACTCCATTGTATCGGCAATCTTCAAACTTGTGCTGGACAACCTGGAGGAGCAGAAGCTGCTATCCACGCTATGAAAACTATATATACTAATGATTCTTGTGAAGGAACGCTGTTGGTAGATGCGGAAAATGCATTCAATAGCTTGAACCGATCCTTGGCACTGACTAACATACAGAAAACATGTCCAGAACTTGGAACATTTTTGATGAATACATATAGAGTGCCAGCTCCTCTTTACATCCAAACATCAAATTATGACTATTTCCAAAATATGCTTTGGTCAGAAGAAGAAGGAACCATTCAAGGCGATCCACTTTCCATGATATTCTATGCATGTTCCACCATACCATTGATCGAAAATCTCAATAACATACCATCTGTAAAGCAGGTCTGGTTTGCTGATGATGCCGCTGGAGCAGGTTCTTTGAGTGACTTACTGAAATGGTGGGAGAAATTAACAGCAATTGGTCCTAATTATGGCTATTATCCAAATTCCAGAAAAACGACTCTAATTGTGAAAGAACAATTTTTACAAGAAGCCAATGAACTTTTTAGTGAAACTGGCATTGTTGTCACATCGCATGGAGCACGTCATCTTGGTGCTGCGATCGGATCCGAGAATTTCAAACGTGAATTTGTGTCTAGTAAAGTCGAACAATGGAAAACTGAAATGTTGAATCTGGTTGAAATGTCGAAAACTGATCCTCATGCAGCTTACTGTGCTTACACTACAGGAATGAAACATAAATGGAAACATTTGCAAAGAACATTGAGTGGCATTTCCGAATTCTTCATACCATTGGAAGATGTAATTCGTGATCAGTTTATTACAACTCTATGTGACAAAGTGATCAATGATGATTTGAGAGACTTATTTGCTCTTCCTATTTCACTCGGTGGACTAGGCATTGAAAATCCAGTAAGAACATCTGACAGCCAATATGCATCATCTCTAAACATCACAAAATCACTTCAAGAAAACATAATTAACCAAATTACAGACTTCAGTGAAGAGACGATTGATGACATTTATTTGAGAAAAAGTGAAAATAAAAACAAAAGACATTTAGCAGATAAATCAATGCTAAAATCACTATTTGAAAACTTTTCGGAGGAAAGCAAACGATGTATCCAAGCAAATCAAGAAAGGGGATCCTCAATATGGCTTTCTACACTCCCCCTGAAAGAACATGGATTTCACTTGAATAAGTTAGAATTCATTGATGCCATATCACTAAGATATAACTTCAATATTTCCGGCATGCCTCGAAGATGTTCCTGTGGACAATTGAATGACATTAATCATGCCATGATTTGCAAATTGGGAGGCTTCGTTCACTTAAGACACAACGAAATAAGAGACCTTGAAGCTAATCTATTATCAAAAATTTATACTGATGTGAAAGTAGAACCATCCTTGATTCCAGTTTCCGAAAATAACGACCTAATTGGCAATGTCACAGATGATGCTCGTCTTGACGTTTCCATGCGTGACTTCTGGAGACCTATGGAACGAACTTTCGTTGATGTCAGAATTTTTCATCCCAATGCCCCATCTTATCTTGCCACTCCGATGAATTCTCTTTATCGCACTCATGAGAATCAAGAGAAACGAGAGTACAACACGAGAATCATGGAAGTTGAGCATGCATCATTTACCCACTCATTTTTTCAACAACCGGTGGTATGGGTCCTGAATGTCTACGCTTTCATAAAAACATGGCTGACATGATCTCGAGAAAAACTCATGAAAACTATTGCCATGTGATATCATATATCAGGCGTAGAATACGTTCCTCCCTTCTACGCACAGCACTCATAGCCTTGAGAGGGGAAAGGGTGAAACAGCGCAATAGGTACAATGATGTCCGTCTTCCAGAAATCATTGACTTCGGCCTCATTGAAACCTCATTTTTATCAAAGTCACATTAGTTAGATTTTTTATAGGAGTATTTTGATGTTTCATACGCATGAATTTCTTACAAATCTTAAATTTAGGTGCTTTCTCTAGGTCACAACTTTTTAACCTTTATAGAAAACAGGACTTACTCTCATATGTAGTAATTTATTTCATTGGTGTCTGCATGTTTTTTCTGTCAATAAAAGTACGTTATTATAATGTACAAAAAAAATCTTTGAGCAACATTTCTGAAAATATTCGGTAATAAATGAGCTACTCTTTGGAGTGACTTGCAACTCGGTTTAGTCTTGGAATGGCGAAGCAGTTATTGAATATACATGTTACGGAATCCAAAATACATGTTGCAGACTATCGGGATTTCTTAGCGCATGTCATTGATGCTATAGCATACGAGAAACATACAACTACAAGTAAGCTAAAAATAAGCGGACATACAGTGGCAGTTAAGAGTATGTCGGACGAAAACATTCGAAGGAAAATCGATTTGTACAAGTATGTCAAACAGCATGGAATGGCTTAAGTTGCATGTTGGATATACAGAATGAGTCAAAGTTTTCAAAATATAATAGGTGATCCACCAAATATTCAAGATCATGTAAATGTAAAAAATGTCATGGTGTCTGACGTAATCGCAGAAATTCATTTTTAGAAGTTCAAATTTTCAAATCAAATTTCCTGTGAATTATTGATATTCAGGTTATCGCATCTAACTGATTTCCCAAGTTGATGCGCTTAATTAGTATAAGTAAGAAGTAAAAGTTAGAAGATTTTAATGGAAGGTCAATATATTGCATTTTGACGTTGTCCGACGTTACAAAATTTGATGTCGGAAGCAACAGACAAGATAAAACCTAGAGATGACCTGAAGATCTCCTAAGATAGATGTAACTGTTTCATCTTTAGCAGATGATCATACCTACTAGCTGAACGTGTTCAAATTTAAGATATGATTAATATTTTCAGCACAGCAGTTGATTTACCAGATGCCATCACTTTTTAGTTACTTTTTAACGAAAAAATATTGAGTTTGAGCATTTTCAACAACTTGTTGGTAGCTCAGATAAGTACATCTATCTCATTTTCGGAAAATTCAGATGCTTGGTTTTCAGATTATGTACAGCATGCATAATAAGTACACATTAGAGCAGTTTGAACATTTGATGTCGAGATTAACCTTTCCGTGAAATGCCCTAAAGATAAATACCGCAATTTCTCTAATAAGTCCGGCTGCTGTTCAAATGCAAAATAAGAAACGCCGTAGTGTTTACTAGAGAAAACACGGCATGTGATTTATTTCTGGAAATTCATGATCAGAAATTTCACCTGTTTATCTTGTTCAGTTATCCCAATAATTTTAAAACATTGGATATTCTGATTTAGAGTGTAAATCTGCGGATACAATTCATACAAACCATTTATAGCGGGATCTTATGGGTACACTCTTGATTTCAAGGAAAGTACTTCAAAGCAGCACTAAGACTGGGATCCAATTAAAAGCAGGGTTTTGGAGATCCAGTTTTGATCTACAGTCCTGACCTGTTCGGACAAAAGCAATGAGCAAATTCATAAAACATAATTCGCAATTCATAAAGGATACTGAAATGATTCGCAGACTAAACGCGTGTGGCCTGATAATGCTGTCGAAACCCACCTCCATGGCAAAACTAACAGATTTGTCGTAGTAAATTCCGCATCTTTATCTGAGCGAACAGAAAATATACTAAAGGATGTAGCTAATACTGCGAGATAGACTCTGATAAAGTCACTGAAAAAGAGAATCAAGCGAATGCCATCATTTGCAGTACGTGCAGTCACATTTTTTCAAAAATCAGAGTTTGAAAATTTTTTGGCCTCAGGAAGCCAGCCGGTCTCCTTCTATGTTAAAGTAAAAGACTACATAGATAAAGATGAAGAAAACCACTACCGACTTAGATCCCTTGCATTCGAGCATTGATACCCTGCATGTGAAATTGAACAGTTAGTCACTGAAATACTAAGTCAACTAATCCAATTTGTGCACACAAACATTAAAAATTCCATCTCCGTGATCGAGAACTGAAAACCTTGAATATGATCAGTAGGCCTAACCCTAACAGCATATTTATCTCACTAGACGTTATCAATTTATACCCCAGTATTCAAATCAACCATGGGATTGCGATAGTATCGGACTTTCTCAAAAACCACGTACTTTTCCCTCACCTATGATGACCTGCATAGCAGTCTAAATTCGCTTGCTACAGCTTTTGTATTCAGTACAATAACATCTACCAACAAATCAACGGCTGTCCGATGGGGGCTCGAATCTCACCACCAATCGCTATCATTTGGAGGTACTACATTGAACAAAAAGCCCTTAAAATCCTTGAAAAAAATTACATTATAACTCCCCACTATTACGCACGGTTCATCGATGATATCATCCTTGGCCCTATAAATAACAATGATAATGATGCCAAAAATAAAATCACCGAAGTATTGAACTCCATGTCCCAAATTCACTGTAAAAGTGCCCAACAAAAAAATCTCTGAATTATCTCGATGTCAGTAAATGTATAGAGATCAACAATAATGAGATCGAATATAAATGGCATGTCAAAAACTTGCACTCAGGCATATCCCTAAACAAGGAAAGTTATGTACCACAACACATAAAAACTAATTAGGCCACATAAAAAATAGTAAAAATTACGTCAACACATGTGTTCGGATAAAAACAAACCAGATAAACTTTGTGAAAACTGAACGACAGGTTTAAGCAGAACGGTTTTTCCAATCGTGATGTTTCCATGGTTAACAGGCAAGAAAGGTAAGAAACGCGCTGATAACAGATACATCCCTTGCAAACTGAACTTTGCTAGTGATGCTTGTCCCCAAATTTCTGAATACTTTTTTTAAGAACTCAGGTTTATTGCGATATATTTAACCTGGGGGCATCAAAGCCCAACAGAAGTATAAGTGGCACGAAGCGAAGGCTGTTATGAAATAGCCTAATAAATAATAATGCAATATATATTGACATTCATGCATCCGTTTCAATATCAACATACGCATGATTTTTTCGTACAAATATTGTGTGACCTACATATGAATGGGAAGTTCTGTGAAAATGCGGACGTCCGGAGGAAGGAGTTGAAAGATTAGGACACATGCGGACAAGGATAGGGAGTCGAAAATGCAATTATTTTGCGGACGTCTCTTATGGATGGCCCCTATTCCCAAAAAGCACCAATTGGAGCCATGATGACAACACATATCAGATAGAAGATGAACTGAAGATATACTATCCTAAAATTCATGACTCAAAACTTGCTTGGTGCTCCCACCAAACGCAGAACGAGCCATGAGAAGTTTATCTAATTTTAGGGAGCTGATGTAACCCTCTCATTTAGTTTCAAATGTTTCACTCACTTCCAGGGTGAGGCAATATTAAAAAGGAGTATTTTGGTCAGACACATTGGCCGCAGTGAACGGATTATCAGGAAATTCAATCTGCATGATATTGGATTAGCATGTGAATTTCTGTCGGATAAGAACAGGGGCTGTGTAGAACTCATCAGACGCGGCGATTCGTAGAAGCCATGGATACGATGCACTGCCATAAATTAGCCTACTGTGTACTGCATTCCTCGAAAGTCCAATTTTCAGCATCTTTCCCTGCATAATCTCGTGTATGAAGAAATGATTCAGCCACTGAGCTGTCAAGCCTCTAATATTCAATTAAGTGTAACTTTGGACATACAAATTAAGCCAAAATTCGATTTATATCAAAAAGTACTTCACAAATATTGACAATTGTAAATTGATGAAGATTGGGTGGGAAAGCAGGCCAATAATTAGACATGATTTTTCTAAGATAAAAGAAATTAATAAAAATTAGACATGAATATTTTGTTTATGGTTTTATGAGTATTGCACAATGAATTGTTGAAATCTCCGCTTCCTATTACTGTAGAAATATTTTTGAAACTGATCGAGCTATTGAAATAACATTGAAGTCAAACAGACCGACACAGGGAGATCAGACGAGAGCACAGGTGTTATCTATAGGCCTACATATATTGCATATCTGTGTGAGGTTAAAGATTGACACTGTACATTTCATGCAACATTATGATATGAAGACATTAAGAGGCATAGGAAATTCATTTAAAGTGATCACATAATGTAATTCTCAGTATCTTCACCGATTTAAACTTCATTATTTAAGCTACTTCTGACAAGCAGACCTTTATATCAAGTGAAAACGGTTTGATTTGATTTATAAAGATTTTCTATATTTGTAGTTTTCTGAAATAATTGTTCCTTATTTACCCCCATGCATTTTCTCAAGTACTCAATTTGAAGACTCAACCTACAATCAGCATTGTGGCGCGTTTGATCGGATTCTGTGAAAGTTCTAGGGGAACCATTTCCATATTCAGTGGCGTGTCATATATGATTCAGTAGTCCGATTCTCCCTGCAGGAACTAAAGAAGCACTTAGCATGGGCTTCGGTGCGCTTGTTGTAGGTGTACTGTGAAGTGTTAGCCGGATATAAAGTCACTAATTCACATCCGTGCTAATTACTTCTAAAAAGCAAAATCATCGTAATCCATATCGAGTTCATGTATTTAACTTACCATCTATCGAAATCATAAAACAAATAGACTACATAGGGGCCTACCCAAATTTTATAATTTACCTATTCTATATAGGCCAACACAAAACAAATTCTCGAAGGAAAAACTGTAGTTGTTTCTGTGATAATGGTAGGCCTCTATGAGAATATGATTGTCTTTGTATATGAATATTACTTGTAAATGTGGTTCATTTCATCTGTAGGTCACATCGCAATTTTGATTTAATCAGCCATTCTTCTTGAAGCATGATGTTTCGTTAGATTGGGAAAACCCCACAATTCATAATTGCATGATCCATTCACATTTTGCAGCTTTGATTCCGTTTCGCATATGTCAGTCGGAAAAATGTTCAAATCGGATGCATCTGTATTTTGCTGGCGCAAAATGCTGACATCAAATTTGTTGACTCCATAGTTTCGGAGTTTCGGAGAATAGTTGAAAAAAGCGTAAGAAGTCACGTTTTGAAAGAAAGTCACATTGAAAAAAGGGTTCGAGGTTAAAATGGTATCCAAAATGGTCTTATTAAAACTGATGTCGGGTTGATACTTTTCTGATCTTAAGTCTTATCACAACGCAGCAGGAGCCATGGATTAATCGACGAATCCACCTGCTGTGTGCATTGGCTTTGTCCATCTGCTGTAAAAAGTTATTTCATCATTGAGAATTACAGTTAGCGCGCTAAACTCGTCCAACTTATTCACGGAACTGATGCCTTTGGAGCGATACGGACTAATTTGAAAAATTCCCAAGAGTGCATCTTCAAGCAAGAATGTGGGGTACTATCATTTTGATAGGGCACTAGTCTATAGACCTATCAAGTTGTAGAGAAATGTAAAAATTACATAGGTCTACTTGTCCCACTCTAAGCATTGTGCACCAATGACAATCCATCTTTAATTATACAAGTTCAATCATTTTAGCTTGAACTATCTGAGATCGTAACGACTACCGGCATTTTAGTGTACGAGGCTGTTATAATACAATTGTACGAGGCTGTTAATAGAAGTATCCCTTAACTTTATGTTCGATGAAGGCACTGGTGATTGCTTTTTGTAAATATCAATCAGGATCTTTAACGTAATTAATCATGGAATATTAGTATGATGATCATTGCATAGATGTTGTGATCATATTATAGCACAAAAGGTGATCTCCAAGAATGCCTAGGTAAAGATCATCTGGACCTGTTTTTTTAGTTTTAGGTTGATCAGAAAAATCCCAAATTATCAAGTGGGTGCTTTACTCACGAAAAAAAAAGTTCAAAATGGAGCATGACACAGTGTGCAGCGAATAAACTGCACTCGCTGACGAAAGGGAAACCCTTAAGAGGACCATATCCGAAACAGCTGGTGCACTGGAGATATAGGCCTATAGCAAATTTGGCATATGCTGACTACGTGCTTGCATGTGCAAAGCAAGTTTCATAGGCATATCACAAGGGAAATTACCATTTACAGACACGATTGCTGAAGAGATCGAGCTCCATCTCGAACGTTGAATTTACTTGCATTAGTTGAATCTATAGCCTACTAATATTTTAGCGCATCGTGTTAGAGCGCGGACTGCACACTGAGATCCACCAATGCGCTTCGGGCATGGATTTCATCTCGGACACTGTCGGTATATCGCAATTTCGAAGGAGGTTTTGCCCAAAGGATGGCAGTCAAATATTAGCCATGTACTAATAGTGAAGGTGCATAGCGTGATAGGAACCCTACAAAAAAGCCTATGTTACTGCGGAATTCTATTTAAATGATAACTGTGAAAAGGTGTGACAAAGAATAAGCCTCATAGCAAGCCACAACTGACATGACTGAGAATATGATATTTCTGATGTCAAAATGAGTCCGAAAAACGTTTCAATATCTCAGAGGTTGCTGCTCTATAGCGCAAATTTGCGTCTGAATAAAGCTGGCAATATAAAACATCTCATTATGGATTATGGTAGCAAACGTACTAACTTAAGTCATAAATGACATAATTGCTCGGTAAAGGGTTGCAACACGGTCTTCATACCCAGGAAAATAAGTCGTGAAAACACATAAACTCACCAGAACTGAGAATCTTGGTGTTACGGATCTCTATCTTATTCTTTTCTGCCTTCAACCTCTCCGCAGATGACGCTGACCTTGATCTGATATGGCTTGATTTTTTTTCACTTGAAGGTTTGGATTATCAAGCATGTAAAGCGATGCCAAGAACAAGGATTTTAGCTTTATATTGGAAGTCTTCTGAGCGAAAGAATAGAAACACGAATACAATAGGTAGCATCGTCGATCTTCTTCAATCAACATAAATTCATCAGCAACTTTTGTCGTAATTTCTTGTCATGAGGAAGGCAAAATAATAACTGTTTTCTCCATCCTAGTGTCTGTGAATCATGGCCATCTTCACAGCCGTCTACAAAGCACTTGCAGGGCAGCAGTAGAGGTGCTAATTGTTAGGAGTCTCATTATATGACATCTCAATTATGCCTGCGTCAAAGTTCGATGCTATCATGGGAAGTTAAGCGTAGACTGACAGCCATACGAATAAGCTGTCATCAAGGTCGCTCGGTAATGACAACAATAGACTTTGCAGTGAGCTGTGTGAGCTGTGTGCCAATCAGGGAAAGGCTATTCTGTGGAAAGGCTGCTTTAGAATCATGTGAATGAAAGATTTTCTATTCATAGACCCTGACGCAAGGAATTCGTTTCATGCATATTGCCTCCGCCAGTAGAATATGCATTAGAATGAGCTGCAATAGAATCAGATATTCCTACTCTACTCTTTGTAAACTCGATGCAAGATTGTGCTGTTCCACGCGTACCCGGAGTGTTTAATGAGAAAACCAGAGAAAAGCTTCCACAGGTACCAATGTATATACTTGTATTACGTAGCTCTCCTGACGTTTCGCCTGGTCGGCTTGATCACAGGAAGTGAAAGACGATACAATCGTTCAGCATGGCATGATTCAACACGTGACATTCATCGAACACGTTCAGCATGGAATGATTTAACACCTGACAGACATTGGACAATAGAAAAATTACACTCGGTTATAAAAATAAAAAATAAAAAATAAACTCGGTTATTGCATTTCGATAATAAAGCCCTGTACGTATATGAATACTGTCTTGACATAAAGCTTAGAAATACCGCATAAATAATAGCCTCCCTGCAAAGTTAATCATGCATCATAATACAAGGTATATGCGGTAAGGGCTACTACACCAGCCGAAACGCTAAAACTTTACTTTTTTCGCAGCCATTCCATCGGCTGAGACAGAAACACTGATTGCCTTGTAAATTAGCAAAAGATAGAAATTACCGGTATCCACTATAGATCAGGCATTAAATTGAGTACTTTGGAAAGAAGCAATTCGCTTATAGAAAGGAAGCAATAGGCATTGCTTCACTAAAGAAATCATTACATTTCTAAAAAAATAGAAAAACTGTATTTCCCGCTATAATGAGCAACTTGCAGTATGTACTTTGCTGAGAAATATATGGTGTGAAGAACGAATATTGTGCCGGCTCAGCCGGTGTAATAGGCACGTACCAAGATTGCCCCGGATCAGCCACGATCATAAATTATCTGCAAATAGCCGATTTTTATGGGATCTTCTAAAAAGTGAAGTCAGAATGTTTCACTAAATTCTCTTGAAAGGCCCAATTATCGAGTTGGTAATTCTTCATTTAACTTAGCACTCACTAGTCAATTTTCGGCTAAGAATAATGACCTCTCACGATGACATCAAGATAAATTAACATGCAACCGAACGCGAATTTTATTATGTGCCGCAACATATGATCATTTCTTGGAAATAGGGAACATTCAAGGTTACGTACAATTAAAATAAAAACACTATTTGCTAATTAATGCAGAATTGTTGTGTTTCTTATCATTCTCATATATTAGTGATGAAAATGAAAAGTTTTATTTTGGGAAGATATTATTTTTGAATATTTTTGAAAATTGTGCCAGTGAATTAGGGAATAAAATGATCTACATTTGACCTACTTTCGGTACACTTATGAGTCATTTCTTAACCGTCAACAAACCCCAGCTGTCCATTCTAGTAGTATTACTTAAACAAATGAAATAAATCGGATTTCTATGGTTACGGCGTATAGATTACAGCGCCGGTCGAAGTATTGTTTTAAAGAAAATGACTTTGGTATCACTGCTTGACCTAATCCACGTCGGATCATGAATTAATTACTTCCTCAAAATATGGGGGAAATCTAATACAGTTCATCAATGGTTCTGACTGAAGCCGAAGATTTCGCAAGGGCTGAGATGTACTGATATGTTCAGTGAATACCTCATTCCGGCTCTGGAGATGCAGAGTTTGATATATTGCAGAGAATCCTATTGAACAATCGTCCATCATCAATTAGCCAATTAGAAACTCCGAACCTTCTGAATAGTATGAGAAAGATTTTGCACATTTCTTCTTCAATGAAATCATCAATGAGATTGTCTGACATTATTCTTTCAATTATTTTTTGTTCAAAAATAGGAAAAACATCTTCAGCGACGTGGGTATTCCTATTTTAGGTAAGTGAAGAGAACTGCATTAATTTAAGTGAATTAACGATAATGGATTTGAGACGTTACGAGCTTAGTTTTCATTTTCACTGAAAAATGCAACGTTATTATCTCTCAGTGAATTCTGCTCAAGCGTCTCTACATGCTGCTAGTGATGTGCTTTAATTTGAAGAAGCTTCTGTTTGACTTGAAACATTTTCTTTATATGCATTGTACAGTATGTGCTTCACATTGACGGTAAAATTTACTTTCAAAATTCAATTTCGATTATTCGTCGACCTGGCTTGAATCTTGTTTTGACATATACTTGTAAAATATTCTATAACTCGTAGTGCAGTAATCTCTATGAGTATTGCTTCCATAATGTAGCATCATATCATGGATTTTTAGGGCAGTAATATCAGACATAGGCGACCTCGCCCTTGCGGTAAAGGGCTGCTCAAGTCAAGTGATGATTAAAACGAAAGCACGTTCTTCGCATGCGGCATCAATATTGTAGATTGCATTGCTGAAAAGTGAAGAGGACAGAGTTGATTTAGCATTTCAATCATTTTATGTAGTCATCGCTATTTCTCTGAATTTTGTCTCTGTTCAAGCGGTGACTTCTCTAAGAAGAAGACAAAATTGTACATTGGAATATCATTAGCAATCTGATGACTTAGGATCAGTAGTAGACACAATTATATTGCATTCAAGTGTTTCGCCTTGCCCAACGGAGTACAATTGCTGCCATCCATGCAACCACAGAATTAAACTGTTTAAGCGTGTCACTTTTCTAGAAGTGCAAGCTAATTCAAAACGATGGCACACGCAGGAACTTGCTAAGTGGGCAAAAAGAAATTTTTAATGCCTTGCAGAGATAGGAAAAATAGTCGTGGGTCCCTTGCGTAGTGCTGCTCATTCGTTCAAAATGCTCCGATCGCCACGGTTCCTTCAAATTCGAAGAATTCATATCATTGCGCAAAAGTTTTTTCGATAATGTGGGGCCCTCCGATCATTATTAAAAAAGTTAGCTGGCGCACGAATAAACGTTCACAAACTTCTCTGTAGAACTTAACATCGTTTGCGTCTCTTTGCTGTGTGATGCAGTTGATAACAGTCACTGAAACTTCGCGTGTTCAATGATGAATTGGCTGCTCATTGTTCGATTGCTATGGTATCATGTCAGCAGATTGTGCCATTTCATGCCGCTACATGTTCCAATGTTTTCTTTCTAGTCAAACAGAAGGAGAGACAACCCGGATCCCCTAGATGATTGACATTTTGGGCATCAGCAATTTTAACCCTGAAGTACACAATTTATTTCCGGGAAATGAGAAGTTATTGTATCAAAATGAGACTCATCACTCGCTCATGAATAATCATGATAATTTTGAAATAAATCATCATGAGCGTCGTTCCCTTTCTGTACGTGCTCTATTGTGATGGCACAGGAAGAATATGTACTCGAGACACTTGGAATATTCATCACGAAATCATATTTTCAATAATTGTTCCTTGTGCACTGTATCGCTGATAATCTCAAAGGAATGAACCAAAGAGAGGAGTTTACACATTTCTCTATATTTCGCTATATTCTTTCGAAATGATGGGGATCGATGACACTTATGTTTAACCCTCGCCCCACTATGGTATTTTTCCGAAAGCGCCAACAGTTTTGACTTACGGAATAAAATTGGCCCAAAGAGCTAAACAATTTTTGATCATGTATGATTGCTTATATTTTCTTGGTTTTGTTCTATCAATTCAAGATATAGTAAATATTCACAGTTTTCATCTCTATTCATCGATGTGCAATAGTCTGCAACATAGAGAAAGTACAGACCGTTTCATAAATAATTGCACGAAAAAGTTAACCTATTTTCAAATGCAATTTTCGTGTTGAAGTCCTGTGTTAATTTTAATAAACGATATACCATATGAAACCTTATGTTTCATAGATTATTTTGGCATACATTTTACTTTTTTAGTTGGTCAGTTGTGGTCAGTAGGCCATCTGAAAGAAAATTGAGCGTTTTCTTTAATGCAGGTTTTTATCATGAAGACGACAGAATTTTTTAATGAAAACTGACAGACAGTGTGAGCTATCACTCAGCTTCATGATGATGTAGAGATTTTAAGATTCGTTGAATGTACAAAAAAATGCAGTAGAAATAAGTTTTACTGAAAAATGCTGCTAAAAAAGTCTGACATGACTTTTTCATTGATGAAGATGCTCAGTTTCATTAAACTTTATGCCACGTGAAAGGGTGTGTTTAGTACTTTGATTTGGCAGAGCGATTATGCTGTGTCTGGTCAGTTGTGGTCAGCAGACATAAAAGTATGAATTTTTGGATTTCATTTACCGATACCTATTGAATAAACTACGCCAAACAGAAAAAATTCGGATTATCACTATTCAATCAGGCGCGTGTTAAGCTTTCAGATGATATACGGTATTTTTTTCGAATTTCGGCAACATTTAGTACACTCTTACTCAATTAACACCTTTGCTTGATTTTTCTCTAACTGTCGCGTTAAAAATGTTTTTAACGGTCAACTGCACACAACTTAATGACTTTTTCTGTTCTAACGCTGGCGCTTTCGAGTTTGGGTTTAAAAGAATGCTGGTGTTATCAGCTCCAAGAATATGTACGTTTTATCACGATCTGCCCATCCGTTCACTGGCAAATTTCACATTTGCATTGTTCCCACACTCAGCATCGGGTGAGTCATCATTTCCCTCGGTGGAGGTCAGGATTTCGAATCCTTGATCGGCGCGCACACAAAGGCTTGGCGTCAGACTGAGACTCGCTACCTGTTCACAAATAATAGCAATCTCTTCATGTCGTAGTTGCTGCGCCCGATAAGTGAATCGACAAGACTTTTGGCAACTCATTCACTGATGACAGGGCCGTCATGACATCATCGCTGCTATGATAATAATTATGATCATGAATAATTTTTCTAATCACTAATTACTTCATTTAGTTAGGCACACCACACTGTTTCCTAAATCAAGTAAGTGTCTCGGCTGACCACGTGAGTAGGTTCAGTAATCAATTACAGCTGAAGCAGCTTACGGTTAAATTTGATGAGAATAAGCAAGAGATAAAAGAGCTTTTCGAGTTTTGCAACGATTTAGGATACTGACTGCATAGATAGGTACAGTGTCGACTCAAAAAAGTGAAAATTCATATGAAGAGATTGAATTTTTTGTGAAGATTGCGTTCCTGCGGTCCAAAAAATTATTTGAGCAGTTTTGAAAAAGCTGACTATTTTCAAATTATTCATGCATTTATATACTACCGAGATGAAGCCGGTTTATAAGTAGTATGTCAAAGGGAATAAACATTTGCTAACAAGTATCTTAATTAAGTGGAAATTAAACTGATTATCAAAGGAAATTCATGAGCAGTGGAAGTCTAATGGAAGGCTAGTGGAATTATAATTGAAGTCTTCATAAAAACGTCGACATCTTTTTGTGGTTTCTTGGCTAAAATTTCAAGTTATTAATTCTATTGTTAACAGTATGATTTTATGATTTACTAGGTTCTTGATTCTGAATAGTGATATGTACCCATTTACATCTTTCAAAGCTAATTGAAATTCAAAGTCTTTGATTTTGTTGGTTTGCTCTACCAGTGAGTGGCAGGTTGCCTGTGATATGACCGCTTACGAAAATAGTCTTGAGGTTGGTCATAAAACCATAGCAACCCATCGAATTGCGAGTTTAACAAAATTATCTCTCCAAGGCTGTCGTAACACTGACAATCTGTAAAATGCCATCATTCCTTCAGCATAATATCATGATCATTCAATTCCGTAGTAATTTCTTCAAAACTGCAAAACTTTGGATATGTCACATTTGCTAACAATGCCCAATTGCATTCACCTCGAGTTCATTTAATAAAATCGAAAGTGTATACACATTGGGAATTTAATGAATGCGGAGTTATCACTCTACCTAATATGCACGTACTTACTCTATGAATTAGCCTATTAGTTTTGATATGTTCTATACTTCTAAAATTTGGATGCTGAATTTTCTTAGCTCTCGCCCGCGGGGGCGGGATTTCGCAAACTGGGGCCTATTACCGAACATTTGACTGTGGATCGTGGATAATTCTTTTACAAGCTAACTGAACGCGATACATTTTAATTGAGTTAGGTTCAGCAACACTCCTGCTTGGTCTTGGGTCACTCACTGAAATGAAAAGTTGATGAAAAGTTTGGCGAGCTCATTCATTGTTCATATACGTCAGGTCGCGGTCATCAATGTAAACTCTGAATTTATACTGCAGTGGAGAGAGTTCTAAATTGACGTCGCAAGTGAAGAAGTGAATATCACTTCAGTGAATCACTTCAAATCAAATTAACACGTCACAGACAACATTTCTCAACATCGGCATTCAGTTAGTGATCAAATTGTTCATCTCAGAACCTTTATCGCTATAGAAAAGCTTTTACTATATCGGAACTTTGAATTTGTTGACCGCATAAAACTTTCTTGTAGAGGTGGGATATAGAGATCACATGCATTATTATTGTGACATCAATGACCGTTTGAGTCATCATTTTGATTATCTGTTTTGACTTTGCTTGTGCTTGATTGACTTTCTAAAATGCGGCTAACATTATCGTAAATTGTAAAGTAGGCCAACAACTCATTAGATTAGTAAATTGGCCTAATCATTACGCGTCTTACTGCTGATCGTGCAAAACGTGTTATCAAAGTGCGAATAATTGCATTGTATAATATTGTATTGTTATAGGTAACTATCGCTTACACGGAATACCAGATGGCCTACCATTCATGCATTTCACGTATGCTGTGTGGAAATTGAATAATGTCTAATTGCATGGGTTGACCAAATATTGTCTGACGATCAAAGCCTTAATCAGCCGGTTATAGAGGCGCCAGCCACCGTCCCATCCACCGGCAGGCCGGTTTCGAAAATGTCCGTCCATTGGCCCGGTACATGTTGTTTTAGACTTACAAATAGTTGCATGTATATGCCACACCAACAATTAGTTGCGTTCAACCTCTCAATCAGTGTGATTGATTGATGATGTGAACATGCAAAATTCCATTTGTGTTGGTAAAACATATATAATCAGAACATAAAATCAAAGTCCTTTTCAAATCTGTTGTCAATTTTGCGAAGTTGTATTTGCTTCACCCGGTTGTTCTATTATTTAGTGACGGTTAACCTTGTAATCACAGCATAGCACTATTATTCATAAAGCCCCAAATGACTACTAAAAATAGTACTGACCTCAGCCGGCGGGCAGTATAGTCAAAGCCCAGCTCTAAGATTAATAGCAGAAATGCGATCTGGAGAGGGGGAATCGATAGACTGCTGCAGGGATGCTCACACTTCGCCCTCATTTATAGCCTCTGGTGATAGAAGAAGCATATTTACCAGTCATGTGTATATAACCATCTCTGAAGGATTCTTCCCACAAGGTGTGCTCGGTGGTTTCATTTTAGAAATTTCCCATTATATTTCTCGACGGTGTTCGATGTATTTCTGTTTGAAAATTTCGAAAGTCATGGTTTGAAAATTGCACGATTTGCCCTTTTCGAGAAAATGACGAAAATCCAAAATGGCGGACAGAAAAACCAAAACTGAATTCTGAGGCTCGACTAAAATATAACTAACTATTTCGAAAGTGGTTTCCTATGTAATTTGACCCGCTCTCTTCAAATATAAATGTCAAAAAATCATGCGATTAGCCCTTTTCGAGAAAATGACGACAATTCAAAATGGCGGACATGAAACTGAAACTGCATTCTGGGGCTAGATTGAAAAACGTCAAAGTTATTTCGTCAAAAGCTTTCTGTGTAGTTTGACCCGCTCTTTTGAGGTATCACTGTTGGAATATCATGCGGCTAGTACTTTCTGAGAAATGAGAAAAATTCAAAATGGCGGACATAAAACCGAAGCTGCAGTCTGAGGCTCGATTCATATTCATTATGCACTAATAACAAGTCTTAGAGTTCTGATCGATCTGATGCAAACCACTGATTCACACATTTTGGCTTGTATCCAAACAAAAATGACACTTCTAAGACATTTTGAGAACCTATTAGGACCTGCAAGACTTGTTGTTGATGTATAATACATATTAGCTCAGCCCCAGACTGCTGTTTTGGTTTAATGTCCGCCATTTTGAATTTTCGTCATTTTCTCGACATAAGTTCTACACATTTTGAAGTAATTTGCAGTAATTTCATGAAAACTATTAATTGTACAACATTCCGAAAAGATATTTTCTTGTCCGAAATTTCCAGTCGACATGGTTTCCTATTCTTTATGATAGATCTGTGAATATAATCCTCAACAATTTCCGCATCGTCTGTCCTTGCTTGAGGCAAGTAGCTACTCATCGTGCGACCATGCATTCGCCTTCTATTCAAGTTGTTGAAGAGAGGGATTTTCTATCGGTGAATAAATCCCATCGATTTCCGCAAAGTGTTCTGTGTTTTATGCCGATCAACGAGATAACGGAGAGATATGACGCTAATGGAATTCATATCGGAAATATTTGAATTCTGAATATAACAAGGATATATTTATTCTGCTGCAATGAGTTGACCTTTCGAAGCAGAAGACATTCGTCAGGAATACTGTACGCGAACTGCAGATACTCTTTATGACAGCAGAATTTTGATATCAATTCTTGATACACGGTGAAGGAGAACACAGCTCAAGGAGAACAGTATTTGTTGTATTCTCAATGTTTACCAGAAAGAATTTCAGTGTTTAAAAAACAAGATAAAAGAGCTATAGTAAAGACAATAAAAACTTACATCTGATCATAGAGCAAGTATATAGTAGGTAGAATGTCAACTCAAACAAGTATCTGCATACAGTGTAAATTTTTGTATGAAAAGATTCAGGTTTTTGCGGAGATTGCGTTCCTGCGGTTAAAAAAAATTTTTTAACAGTTTTCTAAAAAGCTAAGTTTTATAAGTTATATATAGTATTGACATGAACACGATATGTGGTTACTGTATCTATATACTACCGAGATGAAGCCCCTTTATAAGTAGTATGAAGCAAGTTGGATATCAAAGGGAATAAACATTTGCTAACAAACATCTTAATGAAGCGGAAATCAAGACGATTATCAAAGAAAATTCATGAGCTGCATTATAATGGAAATCTTCATAAATACGTCGATATCTTGCTGTGCTTTCTTGGCTGAAATTTCAGGTTTTTATTTCCACTTTCATCGATACAACTAATTTTATGATTCACTCAAATCTGAATAGTATTGCGCCCCTTTTTACATCTTCTAAGTTAATTGTGATTATTGTCAGTGGTTGGTTTATTTTGCTTCTCCAGTGGCAGGTTTATAGCTTGTCATATGATTGCGTTCACTAAAGTGCTCTAATTGATAGGGTGATAGTATTAAGGTGATAGCAACCCATTGGATTGCCAATTCAGTGAACTATATTCCTTCTCCACACAAGTTGACATGACACGAAGGATTTGTAAAATGCTATTTTTCCATCTGTTTTGCTATCACGATCAGTCAAATCCAAAATTTCTACAGAAGTGCAAAAATTTGCATATCTCACGTGTGATGATGGGTCTTATTCGAGTTCATTTAATGTCGGCGGTCACAATTGTGACGTGTTATTTATCCATTGATTATTATTGCCTTGACAACTGATGTGTGGTGGTGAGGGTTTGATCCGGCCAATTGACAGAGTCGCGTAAGTGGCTCGTAGCTCAGTTGGTTAGAGCACAGGTCTAGTTAACCTTGGTCGTAGGTTCGAATCCTACCAGCCGCACATCTTTTGCATGGCAATTTGATCTATTGTTTATTTAATTTCATTGTTGCTAATTGCATTCACGACATGGCTTAAGATGCTTTGGTGGACAATCGATCCCCGCTACTTGCCTTAATGTCGGCGGTCACAATTGTGACGTGTTATTTATCCATTGATTATTATTGCCTTGACAACTGATGTGTGGTGGTGACGGTTTGATCCTGCCAATTGACAGAGTCGCGTAAGTGGCTCGTAGCTCAGTTGGTTAGAGCACAGGTCTAGTTAACCTTGGTCGTAGGTTCGAATCCTACCAGCCGCACATCTTTTGCATGGCAATTTGATCTATTGTTTATTTAATTTCATTGTTGTTAATTGCATTCACGACATGGCTTAAGATGCTTTGGTGGACAATCGATCCCCGCTACTTGCCTTAACCCTTTAGGGCTTACTGGGACATTAGTGGCCAAAATTTTGTGCTAATTTAGTGATTGCTTTTGACTCATCCTGCTTTCTATATGATGAAATATTGCACAGAAATGTGACACTATACTAACATCTTCAAAATTTTATAGATTTGAAGAATCAAGCTGTAATCGTTATCATTGGGATTAGCCTTAATACAGATTGTTTCATAAAAAATGGATCACCCTTAAACATCGTCTTAACTTCAACTTTGTCTAACTCCGCCAAACTTAAACGAATTTCTCTGAAATTTGGGAGATATGTCAGTTGTGCTTACTAATATCATTGCTTGAAATTTCAAGCATGAATATTGAGTTGTTTTCCTGTTACAGATAAAAAAGTAGTAGATAATTTGATCTTCATTTAGCAATGTTACACAAAATCATACCTCACTCTTATGAAATTACATTTGTTTCCTTTGTTATGCAATATGTTGTTCTACAAGCCAAAAGCTATCAAGCAAAACAAAAATAAAGAAAATCGGTCAATCAGAGCCAGTATAGCACCATTATTCATCAACAATAATGTAAATGCTACATGTGATTAACTGGACTTCATGTTCCATAGCTTCCTGACTTCGTTGCGGTGGTGTTGGCAGCACTCCTGATTGCTTTCAGCTAGAAATCTATCTCTTACTGGTTGAAAACAATACAAAGCACAAATGAACAATAACGAGATCGCATTCACAAAAGGCAAAGTGTCAGCTGGCATTTGGACCAATGGCCGCTCTGAACTTCACATACAGCAAGGAACCATGAATTCTGAACGCTATGTGAATGTTTTACGAATGAACATTGGCCAAATGACAGATCAACATGGTGATCCATCGACTTGGTTATTTATGGATGATAATGCTACGTGTCACAGGAGTAGTAGAGTCAACTTATGCAAGTCTCAATTAGGGCTTAGGACATTATCTTGGCCAGCTCGTTCTCCTGATCTGAATCCCATAGAAAATGTATGGAGTATTCTAAAACGTAACGGTCGTCGTTCACTGCTACCTACAGATGGCGTATCACAACTTACGTCACTGTTAAAAAGAGAGTGGAGAAAGTTAGACTGATCAGTCAAAAATCAACGATATCATCGAATCAATGCCTAGACGAATTGGTAATGTTATTGACAATAAGGGTAGGTCCACAAAATATTAGCTTCTTGATAACCGTTACTGTATCATAGCTTATCAGATTATATAAGGACATTTAAATATATTAGGGACATGAAATAACATGAAAAATGCTTTCTGTATCATACTTATGTTTTATTTAGTCAAATTTTAGGATGATCCACTTTTTATGAAACGGACTGTATTTAATATATGTTGTATTTATTATTACAAACATTTCAATGTCTATTTGAAGGAACTATTTTGATAGTTTAGAGAATCGGCTGAATAGAACCGAATTTTAGAAACGTCTACATGGCTATCATAAACTTTCAGTACAACTGAAAACACAAAATTACAAGAAAAATTGCAATTACATGTTGTGGGACACTGGTGTCCCAGCAAACCTTAAAGGATGCAAAATTATTCCGAGGAAAAGGTATCTGAATTACTGTCAGCAATGTCAGGGCGATGATTTCACTAAAGTGTTGCGATAATCATATCTCTCTTTTTGAATATAAGAGTAGCATCCACTTTTGGAGGGCACAAATGCACTAACTCCCAGGTTGCGATGTATGTATGCGCGATAAAAGTGAATATTATAGCTATTATAACCATTAGGCCAGCCTAATTATGTCAATATCAATAATTAATTAGTGATTCTGTGACTATGCTGATAACTGAATTGCGATATATGCAAAATTACCACTGATTGATAGAAAAATCTGCAGCAATTTGATCATCTTTTATTTTTATCGATAGTAAATGGTAATAGGCTATTTCCTGTGATGTACATGTATTTTAGTATTATGGGTATTTCACTGAAATTGTTGACATGTAGAATATTGATCTAAATAATACTGACCCATTTATATGAATGTATTGCACATGAATATGTATTTAAAATAACACTGATAATGCATCGAAAGTATACGAATACTTAGGACACAAATTCAATTGGTAAAAGTGCAGACATGATAGAGCACACTTTAAGGCTTACTGGGACATTCATGTCCCGGTCCAGATCTCACAGACCATTTGACAAAATGTAACGAAATTGGATATTTGAGCTAACAAAAGTGAATGTATGTAATTGATATAACATCAAAGCAATATCATACGTTTTACTATGTCTGTGCCCTAAAGGGTTAATAAAATCGAAACTGTATGCACAAATGGGGATTTAGTTATTACTGAGTTGCTACTCTATCTAATATACTGAAGGAATTCAGTAGCCTCCCTCTCCCACATAAAATGATTGGACATTGACTCTCAGCCCTTAATATTACAAAATGCCAGAATTCTCTGGTATTATCATTGATAGAATAGATCCTACGGTTATCGCTTTTAGAATAAGTGGAATGAAAAAATATCTCATGGAGAATTAAAAGTAAACAGGTTGATTAACTAAGTCTTTAGATACTTGTAGGATCCCTTGTTACAACATCAATTTTTTTGATTATTTGAATGAGATTCTCAATTGCTGTCAGTCCTACCCGGTCCCGAAAAAAATTTAGTTCGAAAAAAATGCAATTCTTCTCCGTTAGCACCATCGGGTAAAGAAGGTCATGAGCACATGAAAAAATATAGCACACCAAATAGCCCAACGAGCAAATCAAAAGTCATTGATTTTTATTGATTTTTTTCAATTTTTGCGGAATAACATTGATCTGTCGCATTTCTAAGAAAAAGCCATCCAATTTTGTTCATAATACGTTGTTCAGGACGCTATGGAGATCACAAAAATCAATTTTACTGAAAAATCTATCGGCTGATCAAAAGATATTGACATTTACTGAGATTTTCTTTTGAATTATTTTCATCAGCATTTTTGATTTAATTGTCTGCATTTAAATTGAAATAAGTTCTTTTAATACAGCTATTCTGCCGTGTGTGAACCATTAGTTGAGCTGGTGAATGTATCTGCCTTTCCTTTTCCATCGACTTTGTTATCATCAACTTTACCCGTGATGTAATCCCAGCTGATTGGCGTGAAGTCGTATGTACAGCAAATCCATGTTTCAGTGCGAAATCTTCACTTTATCGAATACAATACACTCGGATACGATACACATCGATAAGCGTAGCCGGAGTCTTCGGCTGACGACAATGAAAGCCTTCTGCTTTGTTATGAAATAGCGGACGCAGAAAAAGTGATCATCTTCTTACATAGTTAACGAGTGCGATCTATGCAAACGCAGTTTTCTCCGCTGATAACTGCTTACCTAGTTGCATACAATTACTGCGCATGTGGATGATGTATGTAAAGTGAAACACTCGTTTGAACCCTTGTTCAGAGCTAGTCTCACATTGTTCACGCAGTTTTCCAGAATTACAATTTACATCGTTGATATATTATGTTATACAACTCATGGCAGATGAGCATCTTACTTTTGTTTGTCTTCACAGTTTCTGTCTATCAATTTAAACTTTTCAGTGCGGATACGACCAATTTAATTGTGTTAATGATATGAGAGAGATAAGTTCATTGAATCAGAAAACACAAGTCAATGCAACATTTCGGCATTTCACAAATTATATGGTCTACAAAAATGTTAATCACGAGAAGTAGATGACTGAAGGATGCTCATTGCCGAATTGCGCCGGATTGAAGTTCGACAAAACGGAACCGGAAACTGACCACTTGGTAGTTTATGCTGGATTAAGAGTCTTATGTCAGTTTCGGCATTCCGGATCAGTTCGAACAGCCTCAATGCTGCCGATTTCCTTCACGATCAATGAAGACACCACAATCTTTGATTTTTAAACTACGTTTCTGAATTGCTTGACGTGTATTTGAATCACCTCTTAATAAGCCTATAAAGGCAGTGCATGCATATTCTATTAATGAATGAATCAGAACATTGAAAATAAGAATAAATTGATCAGGAGTAGTGAAAGCTCTGATTCGGGGCAAAATGTATAATCGTTGCGCACACTTGCTTTCAATGTGGTCTATGTGAAATTTCCAACTCAAAGTATCACTGAGAACTACACCTAAGAAACGCACGCTCTCTTGAAAATCAACGTCAGAAATAAAAGTCTGTATATCAAAGGTGTCTCCAAAATTCCCACGATAGTGAATAAATCTCGTTGTCAAAGTCAACTCGCAAAGTTCAGCCCACTCAGAGATGTTTCTGATCTGACACTTGAAATGTCATACTAAGCAAAATATTTACTAATGCCAGCTGCAATGCAGACATCATCAACATATTTTATTTAGCAAGAAGATTGACTGAGCGGCTTCAAAGAGGACATTTAGATTCTAAAATGTTAAGGCCCGATCAGAGAACCTTGTGGAACGCCACTTGTAATTAGTCTCAAGTAACTTTTCATATTATTCAATTGGATTCTCTGATGTTGATTGTACAGATACTCGTCATTAATGCAAGAAATCCATTTGGGAAACGGAGCTGTCTAAGTTTAGTCAAAAGAATACCATGTGATACGGGATCAAAAGACTTGGCAAAATCAAAACCAATAAAAACTGCGGCTCCAATGCTCGGGTCATCAGTTAGGGAAGTCAGTTGATCATGTGTTGTAATTATCGCATCGGTAGTGGACGAATGCTTTCGAACTCCGTATTGCTGGTCGCTATTAATAGCGAATTTAAAAATTCTCTCTGGCGTCATCAACCACCATCCCATTGATGTAAAACTTCTTATTCTTCACATAAGCTGTTTCATCAGGATTGTCTCGTCTATGCCGATGCGCTCGCTTTCTGAATCAGCTAGTTTATTACTAACTTGTGGAGGTAGAACGAACCTCTAGCAAGAAAACATGATTCAAGGGCTAGGAGGCTTCTTTGAGCTAACAAGCTTTTGTCAAGAAGAGTTTCGCTGTTTTTGCTGTTGTCATCATCCCTTGGCTCTCTCTTTGGTCCAAGTCTCTCTTTGTCATCATCCCTTAGCTTTCCAATTCTATACGTCTTTTCAAAGTGCTTCATCTCATCGAGCAGACCAAAGTCTTCGACACAGAAGGAACAGTCTGTTGACTATTAGAAATCCTTCTTTTGTTGATAAAGTATTCATTTTCTGGAACGTTTCTTACAATGAATGACTTCTTCCGTTCTTTTGAATCCAAGTCTCTTCTGCATGAAGTTAGCAGATTCTTTCACATCCTCCATTTCTTTGTTCTTAGCACTGACTGCCATTATATCAGTCTGAAGAGAAGCCTACTTGCTCTCATTCATTTTGAGCGTATGAAGGACAGAAGTATGCGATTTAGCAACTTCACGTTTGACTTCTTGCAACTTCATTTCAAATTTGAGAAATCATTCATTAAAACAACAACAAATCTTCGATTCAAGAACAGATTTCTGTAGAGAAGACAAATTCGAGTCCAGGCTATAGATAAAAAAGACTTCTGAGCAACATCTGCAATATAACTAAGACATTCTTCACACTTACGACAAACAAGCAATAACTTGACAACATCTTTATCAGAGACTTATGAATGTCCTATACACGCAACATGGAATAGTTTCCTGCAGCCTGGGTTGTTGCATGATATCATTCATCTTTGGATTTCTCATTTACTTTGCATAGCTTGGCAGAACAGTGAAAAGACAGATTTTGATTACTATCCAGGAGTGGATCAAAATGAATATCAGAGCTATTTACTTCATATAAAGATTCGAACCTTCGACCTTTCACTAGCGGGTACGTTGATGTAATGACAGTACCGCAAGACAAGTTGCGTTAGATTTTCGTTAGACGATCAAGTCAAACGTAATCATAGAATACGAAGTTGACGTGCAGCTCCTCTCAATAAACCGTGAATATCACGTGCGTGTGCGATGAAGAAGAGTCGCAAGAAAGGATGATAACAATTCACTGTATTCGCAACAAGATGCACTAAATTCCCAAATACTGAATGAAATCGAAGATCAAGGGGAACACAACCAGAAAAGTCAAATTTCCCGCAACAGCACGAATCCAACGATGTAAAAAACACCACACAAAGACGCCGACAATGGAAAAATACGGAGACACAGCAAACTTGAAGCTGGAGCGCAGACAAGACAACCGTTACCAACAAGAGCCGAGATTGTTTACGATCTTGCTTACATATTAAGTTTTTAAAATAAATAGATATATTGTTAACCCTAGGAACAAGTTTTGATTGAATGATTCATAGCTAACGGGTTGACAATTAAAGAATATTTCATCCAAATGCGAATCATTTAAAGACTTACATACAATATTTGCTGTCACTGGCACAATGCTTCAAATATCTTTAAAAATCAATTAATAGTTATTATCGATATCATTGAATTACAGCTCGCTGAAGATATTCCTCAACTGACTTTTTCCTTTTTAATCTGAATGCTGTTTTTATGGTATCAAATGAATGACATTTTATTGCAGTTAATTTCAGTGACTACTAATGTAAATGAAAATTCCAAAAATTCAGTAGAAAATATCAATAAATGTAATATCGATAGATTTTCCAGTAAAATTGATTTTTGTTTTCTCCTTTGCGTTCTGAACAAGATAGTATGAATAAAATTGGATTTTTTTTAACAATTCGACAAATGAATTTTATTTCGAAAGAATTAAAAAAATCAATAAAAATCAATAGGTAGTTAAACATGAGTACATGACCCAGTACCACCTGTGAGATATGGAAATTTTACACTTTTGTAGAAATGTAATCGAATTTGACTGATGATACAGAATTTGACAATAGAGAATAAGAAATAATATTCCTCACATCCTCCCTGTCATAACAACTGTGAGAGGTAATATACATGTACATGTAGTTTGTTAGCAATTCGATGGGTTGCCATTACTAAAAGCTTATTTTCTTGTGATCATGTCACAAATGCCACTGCAAGATCAAAACATCGTAATCAAAGAAAACCTGTCGCATTTTTGTTGTGGAGCTTTTAAAACTAAACCGATTGACCCAGGCTTTTGTGACTTTTAGTTTCTGGGTATTTCGCAACTTTTCGTCGAAAATCGTTGCATTTGGTTCATGGGAAAGTTAAATTTATTTCCCGTTTTGAAAAGTGCATTTTTTGAAAGTATGAATTTTGCCTGATTTTGCAAACATCTGGTGTGCTAAGTTTTGACAAAGCAAGCTGAATATCAATATCATTTTTTTGCATCACATCAGAACTAGGTGTCCACAAATTGCACCATCAAGATACTACAGACATCGATAAGAGTCGTCCAAACTTGAATGTCATGTAAATACTACTTCTTTCCTTTTCAGTAGAAATGAGTTAACTAAGTTGCAACTAAGTAGTGTTCGTTCATATTGTTTTGAAAACTTCTGCTTATTCAGTGTCATTATTAGTCTTACTTACATTATTGGAAGGTAGCAAGACTTTCGACAACAATATTTTCTAAAAAATCAAATTTTGGCTAAAGTTTCAAATTTAAATTTCAAATTCTGGCCGATTGTTCATGATGTTTAAAGGGTATAAAATGGCATTTGGGAGGATCATCTAAAAATCAGCATCCAAAAATTTTATCAAGATCTAGACAATACTGCAGGCTACAGTACAAAAGCAATATCACATATTCAAATTTTGAATATAAATTCATGATGTGTAGACAAACAAGTTAAGAACATCAAATAGCATCATTCTCCTGATCATTAATTGTATGTGTATTTAACGCCATTAAACTAAAAGCACTGAATCTATGTTTGCGGTCGATGAGAAGAAAACTTAAAAAAATCCGCTTAATTTTGAAGTTCAAATTTTAAATCGCCATTTAAAGCATCATGATGGACAAATTAGAAAAAATAGATATCACCGTTAGAAAGATCACACGCAGAATATTCTACCCTGAAATTTCATGTACAACGGAGCAGTATTTAGGAAGTTAAGGAGGGGGGGGCAGGGAAAAAAACAAAGGGAGAGACCGAGGAAGCGATGGATGGAAGAAGGATTTGAGGACACTACGAGTAGACCCGGTGGACGCTCTAGACAGGAGCTTCTAGCGCGCAAGGATTCAGCCGCCGACCCCACCTAGTAGGAATAATCAGGCGCGGACGAAGAAGAAGAAGATAATACCAATTACTGTATGCTAAGTCTACACTGTAAACTGCAATCACCCAAATAACAGACAATTTATCAGCCATACGTAATGATCAGACAATTGCAACAGTCAAGATGAGACAATGAACAACCAAAAGTGGCTGTTCAGAGCAGACAAGATGAGACAATTATTCGCCAAAATATCAGACAATTGTGTCTACTTTTTTAGAAGTATTGTCTCTCAAACTCAAAGTGCTTAAATATGATCAAACTACTCAAAATCAGCTAACGGCAACTAATCACTCCTAATCACATATGTTCTAACTCTGCTCCACTCATTCACACTCGTATTTTGAACAACTCTGATACTTTACAAGTCCGCTGGGTCAATGACAACTTTATGGAAGTATATAAACCCTTAAAAGCTGTAAAAAACATTGTAAAAACAGAATTAAAAGATGATATCATTACGTCAAATATCCAGACCTGTTATTGCCATGCCTGAAGGTGTGAATAAAGAACCCTACTTACTTACAACATTGTATATTCTATAATTGAAAATTATCAAGGATACCATCCAATTTCAATAAAAGTGTATATATTAGTCATAAGTAGTATGATAGGCAGTAAACGCAATCATGTAAATTAGTTCGTGCGATGAGACAAAAATTGTCTGACAAGCAGGAAATTTGTCTGATAATACGCAGCAAGTGCCAAAATACTGATGTGGCTCACAAATTGTCCGATAAGAGGCTGTTTACAGTTTACAGTGTATAAGCAAATTTTGGAGCTGATCTATCAGACTTACTTAGAGATTTGCGCTAAAACCGGCTTAGAAACAAAGGTATACCTAGACATTCATAGAATGAAATGAAAAATGACCAAAGTAGGCAGATGGTGGACATCAAATCTTTGTGCGAGCACATGTCGGAAATGTATACTGCAAACTGTATAGCCAGCGAAATGCCAGTCACAATATCAGCCATAATGATGAGACAATTGAACCAAAAAATGCGAGACAAAGTACGGGCAGCCAATAGTGGCTGCTTAGAGCAGATAATCAGAAATATCAGCCAAAATACTATTTTTAAAAAAGTTGTGTGTGAGACGATCCAACACCAGCAACTTATATCTACAGAGATGATCATAATTGTGAAATTTTATAGCCCTATTTTACAGCGTGATATTGATTCCATCGAAAGAGTCCAACAATATTTCACTCGTCAAGTTTGTAAGCAAAATTTCTTATGAAGACTGTAATCTTCGTTTGAAATTATTAGGTCTTCGTTCCCTATGTGAAAGACGGAAAATGTTAGATCTACATCTTTTTTTCAAAGCGTATTACAGCATAATTGAATCTGATTTTTGGAAATATTTTACTTTACTTCATACCCAATACTCTACTAGGAGTTGTGCTAACAATCCGTGCCAAGTTTTGCCAAAATTCCTTCCTCACACAAAGACATTGCGTAATTATTTTTTCTATCGTGTTTTTCCTTTTCGGAGCTCATTACCTGCTAAATGTGTTTGTGCAACATCTTTTCAGCGTTTTAAAGCAATATTGAATTGAGAAATGTTTCTCTATACTAGATAAATGTCATTCTCTTTCCGTTCTTTGCGGAATCCTGTAAGCGCCTCCCGGGGACATGGAGCGCGTTATCTGTAAAATTGATAAATGTCAATTTTTGAAGAATAAATTGCATATTATAATTACTATAAACAAGGGACCAAATTTCGCTGAAATTCAATCAATTCTCACGTCTTCCAATCTTGTCGCACATCTACGTGACATGCATCATTCGAGATGTCTTCTCAGCTTTGACATAAGCCATGATAGACTTGCATCCGGTATTGTATTTGCTGAGCAGTGCTCATAATATGAAAATCGCTCAATTTACAAATCGCAGTTTATCAAAGCGAAGACATGTGAGTATGATAATGAGTCGAGCACGAGGCAGCGAGCATTTTCTGAGCTCTCTTTTGACATACTGGTCATCAAAATCGGTGAACCAGGAAAAAAATTGGTGATATCGAGAATTTATCACATAATCATGACTTTCTTTGGCTAAAGATATCATGTTCTCACTTTTTCATCAAAAATGGTCATGTTTGGTATCCCCTGAATCCTTTCGATGTGAAGTATACGAACATACAAGTTATATTCACAGAGGTTCAATAGTTCCTTTTCAAATTTCTTCAATATTTTTTCTCCCACCAACACAAACAAAGAAAGTAGAAACTGAAAGTAAATCGAGCGATTTTCATATTTTGAGCACTCCTCAGCAAATGCAACAATGGATTCAAGTCTACCATAGCTCATTTCAAAGATGAGAGCACAAGCTCTCGAATGATGTATGGTACGTTGATGCTTACAGATTACAATGTAGCTCAAAATATCTAAAAAGTTTAAGCTTCGGACATGTCTGTCTATACAGTGTAAATCGCTGGATACCAAAATCACATACAATTTGAAACTAAAATCTAATACGGGATTCTCGTATGTTTACAGAGATCTGGCATGTTTTTCATACGACATCTCGCTTATTTTCGTATGCGATTGATATGTAACGATACGAATAATTATATCTGTGATTGGCTGTTTTACACTGAAATACGAGTTGTTGGTATGTTTTATATACGAGACTCGATGTAAATTCATCCTAATTCGTATGGCTTTGGTATGCATTTCGTATGTGCAGCTTTAAGTCAAATAGCAAAAAAATGTGTATTACATACTACTGTCAGATAACTTTTTTCGGTAATGCCAGTCGTGAATATTCTAGTGATTAACAACTAGCTTAGATTTATTGTAAATTTTATCCTCCACGCGATTGTCGTCGTTGCTACTTTTATAGCAACATTTACAGGATGTTTACTTAGCTCTACTTTATTAACCGAGTTAAGAAACATCAATTCATTCAATCTTTCGTGAAATCATGTTGACTTATATATCTCAAACATAACTATTTTTGCGTTCATGAATTATAATGTGTTTTTATTTCGGATTGATAATAATATGCTTTATTTCAAAATTACATAATGCATAATTGTTGATGGTTGAATACTTATTGATTATTCGTAAAATGCCTTAGACTTACGTGTACTAAAATCGAATTCATTATTGAAAGTGTGACTCTTGAATGTCATTATCTTACTACTCACAAAACAGTAGTAACATTAGTGCGTTCTTTATTGATAAAAGGCCTTAAATCAACATACTTTGGACATGATTTATACTTTCTTTTAACATTGTGCTGGTATGGCTTTAGTATGTAAAGCACACCACATTTGAAACAACATACGAAAAGCATAAAAATGTATTACCAAGAGAATACAGAAATATACCAAAAAATATTTTGGTATGCATCCTTCGTATGTGATTGGTATTGAGAGATTTACAGTGTACTGAATTTATTCATTGCATAGTCTTTCTTGTTATTGCGTATTCGCAAACATTTTAGTTCTACCAACTATTCATTAATGGACGAATTTGATGAGAAGATCAATTTCTTAATAATTTGAGCAGATTGGAATTATTAATATTTATTGACAATTTCAGCAAGGATTAATTACTTCCTAGGAACTGTGAGTGAATGAAAATGCGTCGCTCCTTTTGTCATCCCTAAGAAGACCCTGCTGTTGGACATCCCCCTTTGTTTGATGATGTTTTTCCACTCAAACTACGCAGATAGCGTTCAAACCTCATGCACTGCCGGCCGTGAGATAATAAATGTAATTGTCTGAGATAGAATCAGTACTATCGGACAACTGCTTCCAAACAGTGAATAACAAGACTCGACAAGTAGTTACGTGAAGAGTGAATGTCCACAGCCGATACAAATTTTGCGCCCTCGATGTGACGACGGAGTTATTGAGACGAAGAAAATGAAAATTTTAGTAAAAAAATGTGAATTCCGTGAGCAATTGTGACACTGTCGTGAGAATTAATCACTTCCACAGGCTGGAGAGATAGCCAACCTTTTCAATGAATAATTGATTGAAACTACAATTCACGAAATTCAACATGATGGTGAACATGAGAGGAGAAATGGAACAAATGCCTTTGCATTTTGACTTGAAGACAGAAATTTTAAAACTTCAATAAACCTTCCTGCATTTGTGTAAGCCAACAATGTTTGCAGAAAATAGTAATAATAATAATGAACGTTTATTTAATTCATACATGGCCTCAATAATGAGAATCGTGAGGGCTTTTACAAACCAACATCAAAATCAAAGTAATTATTCATAAAATGTGAGAAAACTAACAAAATCTAAAAAGGAAAAAGTAACGTCACATAAGAAATAGAAACGCAATATCAACTATAGAAACCACTGTTAAACAATCTTATCATTATCAAGATAAAACAGTTTCTTCTCACCACTAAAGAACATTCCGGCATACAGTAGGCCTACTTGTTAGAATATTTTAATTTTTCGGAACAAGGTGATGTAAAACATGATCCTCATTATAGACCATACATTTAAATAAATATACTCCAATCATCAGTCGTCGATATGAAAGCGGTACAAACTATGCACAATTGCATAGAGAGGACCCACAAATAATTCGATGAGATCGACTTTGAACATTTTCAATTATGTTGGCAAGTGTGGAATTCAATCCTACAAACAACGGTGCACAATATTACAAAATACTACGTATACAGTTATTGCAAATTGCTACCAATTCGGGTACAGTTAGAAAAGGCTTTAACTGGCGAGCACAAAATTCTTGGTAGATACTCTTTTTGAAATAGCATTGACATGCATGCTCCAATTAAGTCTCATCGAAAGAAGTACCTAGAATTTTAACACAATCGACAATAGGAACATCAGTAATATCGAAGTTAGTCAAATTTGGTGGCTTAATACCACTGGTAACAAAATGTGCATGTTTATTTTTTTAATCCAAATTTTAAGAGGAAATTGATGCAGAATTTTCACTTGATCACCAAGGAATTATTTTGTGTAAGGCGATCAACAAAATGACACTAAGTGCAACGAATGGTGAGAGATACATACCCTCACGGAAATTTTTTATGAGAGCTCATTATCTTCTCAGAACAAAAATATTTAACTATTTATGTTCTCGTGATGCTTTGATATGCATATGATGAGTGTTAATGAGAACTTTCATGAGGATAATATCTCATGATGCGTTCATGGGAAAATCATGAACATTCATGGGGTTTTCGTGAAAATATGTTTATAAGTACACTGTAAATCGCTGGATACGAAAATAACATACAAACATATACGAAAATTACATAAAATTTGAAACTAACATCTGATACGAGATTCTGGTATGCTTACAGAGATCTGATATGTTTTTCATACGACATCTCAGTTACTTTCGTATTGATATGTAACGATACGAACTATTCTATCTGTGATTGGCTGCTTTACACTGAAATACGAATTGTTGGTATGTCTTATATACGAGACCGATACAAATTCATTCTCATTCGTATGCCTCTGGTATGTGTTTGGTATGTGCAGCTTTAAGTCACATAGCAAAAAATATATGTATTACATACTACTGTCAAATAACTTTTTTCCAGCAATACCAGTCGTGATTATTTTTTGCTTGATAGAAGGATATTTAAGTACATTAGATTTATTGTGAATTTAATGCCCCACGAATTTGTATATGTCGTCGTTGCTACTTGTCTAGCAACATTAACAGCACGTTTAGATAACTGTATTTTATGACCCAAGTTGATAAACATCATTTCATTTAAACGATATCTTTAGTGAAATCTTGATGACTTATATATCTCGAACATAACTATTTTTGCGTTCATGAATTATAATGTGTTTTTATTTCGGATTGATAATATGCTTAATTTCAAAATTACATAATGCAGAATTGTTGATGGTTGAATGTATTATTGATTATTCAAGAAATGCCTTAGACTTACGTGTATTAAAATCGAATTCACTATTGAAAGTATGACTCTTGAATGTCATTATCTCACTTCTTACAAAACAGTAGTAACATTAGTGTGATCTTTATTGACAAAAGGCATTAAATCAGCATATAGTAGAAATCATTGATGCTTTCCTTTAACATTGTGCTGGTATGGCTTTAGTATGTAAAGCATACCACATTTGAAAAAGCATACGAAAAGCATACAAATATATACCAAAAAATATTTTGGTATGCATCCTTCGTATGTGATTGGTATTGAGCGATTTACAGTGTAGCACGGAATGTATGCTAGCCGCGAAAGGAAATAGTCATAAGAAAGTTTTTTCAATCGATAAGAATCTCCAAGCCTTCATAAAAGACAAAAAGCAACAATATAGAATATGGTATAGCAATCTGCAACAGCCTTCTCGAAATGACTCACATGTAATTTGACTTTACAATTAGATGTTGAATGCAAGATGTTAAAAATAGACATACATACAATCACAGTTGCGTATCTTATCGTGATAACAACAATGGTTCATTTTTGCGAATATTGAAATGATATTGTGGACATGGCGCGGAAATGCTCAGGGGCAACGTGGCGAGGCTAAAGAAACCCTCAATAATTAAATACCAGAAAAATAAATTCAGAAGTATAAAGATCAACTGCTAATTTATTAATGAGATTTTTATGAGAAACTCATGAAATTTGATGAGGTATTTTATGCGAAAACGATCCAAATCCGCATGAAATTTCATGAGACGTATATGAGAAAAAATCTCATGAAAAATCGTGGGGAATTTTCGTGAGGGTAGTCACCGAACATGCGGGTTCGGATTACATGCACAGCGTTGTTTTAGAACATGAATTCATGTTTTCGAAATGGACATTATCGCGTGATTGTGCAATTAGTTTCATCCATCCAGGCTCGTAATATGTTATAAATGTCACATTTTCTGTATTTGAATGAGAATTCATATGTCATGAAATCATATGTGTAATTAAGAAAGGTGTAAACAAGTACATGCAAATAAGAATGGTGTCTTTGAACAAACCAAAGATCTTTGAATGCGTGGTAAGCAAGCCAGCACGTAACACCTGAAAAAGAGATTGAAAAAGTGACACTGTCATGTATGGAAAGTCGTTTAAAAAAAGTAAGGAATAAGGAACGGAAGCTAGTTACAAAGAAAGTCTGAAGGCACTGCATTTAGCAGCCTGATTGAAAGACAGTAACGTACAAAATCAACGTGCAAGAATGTGCTTCTTTATCCCTTTCGAGACCGAAGTGAAATTAATTTTATTGTCAGAAGTCACGATGACCTGCTCTGCACACACAATTTAGATATGTTCCCCTGATGTCTTGCCGATCTTGGGATTTTGAACAATTCATGTATGACGTGCTCAGCACGCATTGGCAGCGAAAGGGTTTTAGATGCCGGAGTCGGTGGATCGTTAAAGTATTACTGGTTCTTTTGGGATGGACTGTAGACTACTCTGTCCTGGACAAGCGCGTGATTATTTAGCAAGCCTCCAAACAAGAGTGTTTAAAACTGATGCATCAGTAGGTACTAAGGAACACGCAGCAAACCTATGCAGAACAGCATTTGAGAACAGCTTCGTGAACTTCTAATATGCAGGTAATTTTCTTTGTAGCAACTACAAAAGTTCATTCAAATGACGATTTTGATAAGAAGAAGGAAGTGAAGATACCCTGGCCACGTTTTGTCACTATTCAGCGGTTGTTGGCGGCAATAAAATCTACAAAGAGAATAAACATCAGATGAAGACGGTGTCAAGGCATGTAGTGATCTGTCATTTACAAATAGGTCAGAATTGGAACTTGACAATGTCATCTGTGTTTCAAAAGCGTTTAATACAATTTCAAAATAAAGTTTCTGATAACGATTCGATTAATGATTCCATGGGGTTTACAGAAATGATGACTATTGGCGCCATGTAATGTTCTCTCTGAACTAAACTCATTCTCAAGCTTCTGATTTCACAGTCAGATGGGAAATGTATTCATTGAACTTGTTTAAATGAAACTCTTCTATTTTAAAGTTCAAATTGAACTCAGGCAGCATCTCGACATTCAAGGATTACGGTTGAGATAGAAGAACTTCTATAATTCATCACATGCATTGATCACTGAAGTCAAAATGATTGTATTCAAAGTAAAATTATAATTTCTTTTCCATGCAGACTTTTGTAAATAAGTTTCATTATCAAGTGAGTTCATGTCGGGTCGTTCGTACCGGTGTGAATGATGCAGCATCATATATACTGAAAATTCATACCTCCATGGTTGATGTTTTCAGAGGAGGCCTCAAATTAGCAGAATTTTATCAAACATTATTTCAGGCAAAGCTCGCTTGAAGTTCATGCCTGTTTAGCAGTGGCGCAGATGCCTGCTGAATCGCATGTCACGAAATTTAATGACCATGAGGGTTGGAACCATGAAAATCTGACATGGCATTTCCGGCGACTAGAACGTAGGCCTACATTGAAAGTAGCACTGCCTCTTGCGCGGGTTGCTGATATCATGCACAGTAACGTATTTGAGGAATGGCGGGCTCCAGTGGCTGAAAATGGTTTTGATTTCAATTCTTTTCAAGGTCAGCTTCTGCAGAAAATTCTGTAGCCTCCATTATTGAAAATTAAAAAAAAAATATGGAAGCAGAAAATGCATTTGACTCAATATGCAAGAAGCTATTCGAAGATAATTATAGCTTTTGTAAATTGATGATATGCAAAGCTGGTTAGAGAATAGCACATCCGTGGGATGCAAGCCAAAGCAGATAATGTTGTCATCTCGAGGTATTTCACAAGTTCTTTTCAAGAGATACAACGGAAAAGGATGTACCACGGAGTAACTTGACATTAGAGCATGCTAGTAGAGAGGGCCAAGGCTATGTTAACTTCATCACGAATTGTTTTTGCACGCTCACAGTTGTACGGTAGATGTTACTGAGCATTGCTTCGAGACATACAAGCAACGCGAGTTGGCGAGCGGATATGACCTTGCTGAGGAAGTGCATCTTCTGTCTCGATCTCGCGAAGTCATTCAGCAACTGTTCCTACCACAGAGTTACACAGGTCGTCTCTTCTGTTTGACTAGAAAGGAACAATTGAAACATGTAACGTTAATGAAATGGCACAATCTGCTGACATAATACCATAGCAATCGAACAATGAGCAGCCAGTTCAACAATAAACACGCCAAATTGTGTGAAGTTTCTGTGATTGTTATCAACCGTATCACTCAGCAGAGAGACACTGACGAAGGAATGGTCAACAATCCGCAAGCGATGCACAACTATTTTTCCTATCATTAAAATTTTCTTTTTGCCCACTTAGTAAGTTCCTGCACGTGCCATCGTTTTGAATCAGTTTTTTCAATTCTAGCAAAGTGATGCGCTTAAACAGTCTAATTCTGTGGCTGCGACATTATCCACATTAAGAGTGATACGTCTAGCTGTACAACTTCTTAAGAGTTTCTTAGAGGCACTTTTTGAGTTGTCTCAGTGAGGAGAGGATCTCCTGACAACGGTTCCAAGGATGACCGAAGAATGAGCTCACATGCGAAACGTGGTTAAAGTATGATAGATTGGCAGAGGCAACTGATATGAAACAATTACGGTTAATTACAGCGGTCAAGACTGCAAATGCATTTTCTTTGAGCCTACCTGGAACCTCGCGGCAATGAGCCGTGACGCACAATGAACAAGTGATTAACTTCATTTCAAGATAAGCGAGTTTTAGAAGAATAGAAGTGACTGTATCAAAGAAGATTTATGGATCAGGATTGACAATAAATGCGAGGGCGCGCATCGCTCGAGGAATCACAGTCCACTGCGGACCGACATCCAGTTCCAAATTCCTATTGCTGCCCACCACATTTGCAATCTCACTTTTCCATGACCATCGGTTCAGTGGCTTCAAAAAAAGTAATGAAATTCTGTGTACATGTCAGTATTTTGGTGACACAGTAATTATCAACAACATGGGAAGTCTGCTTCCATCTACACTACTTCTATAGTTCTACTTCTATAGTTATACACTCAACAGAAGCTAAACCCCCCCTCTGCGAAGCTTCATGAACAGAGATCAACCATCTCGCGATCGCTGTCTGTCAGAGACGCACACGGCGCATGTCAGATGAACTAATTAGACCCTTTGTTGGTCTTCTTATTCGCATGTTAATATTGAACAACAAAGGTCAATACATCAAATGTATTAGGCTATGATTAAGTAATTCAATAAAACATCTGAAGGTAGCACATGTTTGCATGAATGTTTATCGGCTAAAATCATGTTATTCCATATTATGCATGTAATTTAGGATTCCGTTATCTGATTCATGCAAGGAATTCTATCATTAGTTTTTTGTGAGTACCATCAGAGAGTTCGGATGCCCAGCCCAGACATCAATTGACCTTTGATGTTCAATATTAACATGCGAATAAGACCAACAAAGGGTCTAATTAGTTCATCTGACATGTGCTGTGAGCGTCCCTGACACCCACCGATCGCGAGATGGCTGATCTCTGTTCATGAAGCTTCGCGGACGAGATTTTTCTCTCTAACAGAAGAGAATTGCAGAGGGGGGGGGTTAGCATCTGTTGAGTGTATTTCTAATGCTGCATTGTCTATAGATGAACTGAAAATGATATTCAATAACTGCATTTCTACAATCATTTGTCACAGACGTCGGATTGCTGGCTTTCACAGTTTTCTGGTCCGCAGCATGTTCTTGAATTACTATGACAGTAGGTATTTTGTGAAGCCAGAAGGTCAACAAAATTTAGAAAACTGAGGCCACGAAGCGGACGAGGATTTGTCCTACTTTCTTGTTCGCCTGTATTCATAGAATACCTCATCTTCTAAATATATGGCCAATGTCCAACTAGAAATGTTCAAGTGCCCCCGCAGATAGGCAAGATTAATATTATTGTGCGTAATTCAGCCATGGCATAATGTGGAAAAAGAAGGCAGTTGCGTACACAGAATTAAATATTTTGTTTATCTGCTTCGGTTTGCTAGAAGTGTGATTTATTCAAAATCGCCGGCACATGGCGATTATGTGGGACTATGTGGGAAAAAAGGAATTCCTAATGCCCTACAGAGATAGGAAAAAAAGTCGTGAGTTCGTTGCGGATTGCTCTGAATTCCAGAAAGTGCTTCGATTGCCACAGTTCCTTCAGATTCGAAGAATTCAGATCAATGCGCACACGTTTCCTCCATAGTGTTGGCCCTTCCGATAATTATTGAAGAAAATAGCAGGTATACGAAAATTTGTTCTCTTGATTATTTAACCATCCTCTTCTTAGCATTCCTTACTGCTTAGTGCATACACTCAATGTTAACCAGACATCGATTTGTGTTTTGGTGTGTGCGAAGTGATAGCCTATCACTGCACGCACGCATCTCTCACTGGCTCTGGTGTCCTCTGCTGACAGTTTATTGTTTGCCATTTCCAATAATAAGCGATACACGATTTATCCATTCAAGAAAAAGCAATTCGTCTAATTCTGTGATATGCCATTTAGATATTAAGGTTAGATACAATCCTTCCATTCTAGGAAACCGCAACGCGCGCAGATAAATGTAAAGACGAGGCTGATGGTCATTACTGTCCAAATTGAAACATACTCACAGTTGTATTGTAATATGATTCTATGATAAAATCATGGCGTTCAGGACTACATGATACATCGAGAGTGCAATATACAGATATCATGTTGCAATTCACGGCATTTCACGCGCCCCAATATGTCCTGCATTGGAACCCTCAAAAATCAATGTTAATGTTATATTGCCATGTAACATTTTCTATCAGTTTGCCTTCTCCGATTTAAATGATGAAGATATCTGAACAAAGTGTACGGTAGGTAAAAAGAATAATGTGCAATAAATTTCGAAAAAAACGTCGAACTAGGCCTACTATTGTGGTGATACGAATATAATTCAATGAAAAATAAATGCAGCTTGTTGATTCTTTTATGGCCAATTTACATTATATCACAACATGGACAGCACAAGTAGAAAATATGAACTGACTGTCCGAGAAATTGCAACATGTCAATAAGGAAGATATCTTGAGCATGGATGAGACAAGAAAGTGAGTATGGAGATATCGAAAAACATAAAAACTATTTATTCAAATGAATGCCATCATACTCATTTGAATACTTATCCCACGCAAGGAAGTCAAAATAGAGATCTCGTCGTCATTTTCAGCAGGAAAAAATATTCCAGACATTCCAAACTTGCTTTCAGGGATGCACTTGATATATGATCAAGGAACTCATGCTAATTCGCCCTGATTCGCAAATATCATCGAAATTACAATGATATCAAGCAATCGATTCTGTTTGAAGATATATGATTAACGTGCAAAGTAAACGTATCTTCGGTAATATCAAATGACAGTGCAATGACAAGAAATCAGATGAAAGTTTGCTGTTATAGAATCAGATTATCACAATTATTATTCAACGCTAGGGTAAATATGGTTTTATTAACCCTTAGGATATGTGACCACAAAATGTGGTAGATTTGTGCTCACAGCACGATGTAAACTGATTTTGAATCAAAACCGCACTTGTTTACGCTAATTGATACCTAGAGAAATATGTGGATGAAAACACTTCCATAGATATCACTTTCCTCTGCAAATCAGCTATTTTCAAAAATCAAAACTTGGATTCAGGATATGTTACCACAAAATGTGGTGGGAGAATTTGACTGCATTTCTATGTGAAAAACTTGACGTTGCGTTCACCGATTAACGTCTACAGTATGTTGAACTTTTCGAATTACACAGTTACACAGTGAGTTTGTCTGTTCTATTGAACACTAGTCGATGTATTCAATTGTGTATGCTGTTATTTCTCTCTACATAAAAGAAAAAAGTGTGCAAGTGATTCATTTGTATGAGAATAGGCATACTGGTTACAGACACTGATATTGCTGCAAAACTGTGCTGTAGCTGCTATTTATCGGATTTTATTTATGATTTAGTAAAAGGGACTCTTCTGAATAGGTTTGCCGCTGTCAAAATTTTGGTCATGTAGATCTAATGCCTAATGATCTAAAACCTTACGTTTGCCGAGGGCTGCAAATACGACTTCATTTCTTAAGATGGAAAAGTCGATGAACTTTTATTGAGATTATTGCAGGCCTTGGAATTTCGGACGATACATCAAAGTGATCAGTGATGAAATTGAAAATCCAATGTACCATGCGTAAGCAGATGAATTTGACGATCCAATGAAGTTGGCAACAAATGGATTGATGAGCTATTCGTTGAAAACGCCTTTTCGGATAATGGTGATGATGAGCCTGACTGCAACGAATCATTATCGATCGTTAGTGTAGATGTTCTGCACTGTGAACATTTTCAAGCGGTTTCTTAGAAAATGTCAATTTTTCGTTGATGCATGCCTAAACTTTTCCTTCTCGACCAACATTTTAGTAACAACAGAGTGAGAGAAAGATCGAAAAAAACTAGGTTTGAATATTTGAGACGAATTTTTGTAAAATCAGACTGTTCTCGTGATGGCATTGCTTTAGCAGCTCGTGCGTATCACTCTCTATCTTATGAAATCGATTCATGCATGTATCATTAACGCATTAGTGCCGGAATTTTTTTATATCTAACATTTAGTTGGTATCATGTTTATTTGGGTCTATCAATGTATTAAATAATGGATATGAGCCAAAGAAGACAATTAATAAAAAAAATTAAGTAGAAAAATCGACCTTTCGTCACTAGGATGCTACATTTATGTGACTCACCTCCAGGTGGAATAGTTATCTAGTGTTCAATATTGCAATATGAAAACAACATTTAAATGCTCTGAAATTAAACATGGAGTGTTTATGTAAACAAGGAATCTACAAAAGTCCTCTACCTCTGACTAAATAATCTATATTTCACTCTAATGTGATTTTGTTTTGCCATTGACACGTCTAGTAGAAGAAAGCATATGTAATCAATTAAAACATAAGGTGGGTGAGGTGAATAAAGCCCACCGAACAGACTTAGAGCTCTACAGTCTTGAATTTTTGATTAAATGCTACGAATTCATAATCAAATGATCTATTTCTGGTGCAGTTGACATGTGTGAGAAGTTCATGTCGATTATTGCGAAACTTCTGGTGTATGAGCAAAAAGATGAAAAATCACCGAGTGGGCCTTATTACCGACACGTGTAGGTAATAAGGCTCACTTTTGTTTCTATTTAATGTATTCAATTTGCGTAGCTTAATCATTTCTAACATCTGGCTATATACAATGGATTGTATTCAAATTGGCATAATGAGGTTAGATCTAATATGTTCTTGTAATTCAGAATTAGGACTTAAGTTAAGCGCCTATGTCAAGAAGAAAAAACAAAATTGTTCATTCAAATGCATCGACTTTTATTGAAAAACAAAAGATATTGTTAACACGAGGAAAAAATAACTATATGATGGTGAAACCTTGTATTTGGTATTGTATAATCTCTCTATTATATTATCAGTCATAAACACAGACTTTATAGGCCTACACTGGAACAGTCAGGAGAAACAAATATGAACTCATCTTCGTCACTTCTATGACTTAAATCAACACAATCTAGTCAATTGTGTGTACTCAATTAGTCATCACATGCTATACACTGTCTCATAGACCTATCTAACTTTTCATCTTCCTCACAGATTTTGCAATCCCACGATTCATTGCCAGCTTGCTCATCTTTTCTATAACTAAGCTTTGGCCTACTGTTTTGCTTCTTTTGGATAGAACAGGTGCTTGCTTACAGCGCATTTTATTAGTAAAAAGTTCTTTTGCAAGTAGTTGTGCTTTCTACGCAAGACTACGCTTACGTTTATGTGGATCTGACTTTCGTTGGATTTTCGGAGTACTGATTATACTGTGATTGGCCCCGGGCCTTATTACCAGCATTTTGTATGGACCTTATTGGCTACATTGACATCGTTTTATAATCAGTGTTTTTTCGTACTTCCCCCCCCCCCCGAACTAAAAAATCAAACTGCTATATAAGGTCATAGAGAGGATACGGCAGAGATAATTTGCCATGTTAAGAGCTCATCTGCATCAATATTTTGTATCATGAAATCCTTGAACAAATGAAGAGCAAATATTCGACCAAAAAAAGAAATTTGAATGTACTTTTTTTTGAGATGCTGTAGAATCTGATCCACATGACTAAAATCGACAAAACTTCTGACACTTATTTGAAATTAGATATATTTTCATTTCTTTCTTGTTGCGTTCAAATTCGTTAATCAGTTTCCGAGATTTACTAAGTGGGCCTTATTCACCTCACCCACCTTGCTATTATTGTCATATCATGATCTTTGTGCACTGTAAATGCCTCGCCACGAAAGTCGCCATTAACTCACCACGAAACATTGACAACAAAAGTGAACACCAGGAAGTACGAGTGGCCAACATTCGCCAAGAACTAATGCAGCTGTTAAACATCATCATGCTGCGCCGTATTGTTGTCAATTGCTGGCGTATTTATGGCGAGTGGGGCGTGACTTCATGCAATTCCTGCATTCCTATTGGCTCGCTTCATATGAAAATGCATGGCTACATACAATTTCGCAAGTGAGACTACACTACTGATTTCACCACATAAGTAGAGTGCGGATGCCAAATCAAATATAAAAAAATCTGACGTCATGAACGTAGGTACACATTGCGAAATCGCACGCTTTCACAAAATAATGAAATTGTCATTCAAGCTACAAACGTTAATATTAATGACATGGCATCAACTGCGTGTATATAATGTGTATCTGTTTTTATATTATGCTTGAAACTTACTCGTATATAAACTTATCAAAAATTGACGTGGTAGAAAAATCTGCCATTCAGCACTCTAAGCAGATGGATTTGTGTTGATAATCAGCGCAAGTAATTTTGACAATAAAACGGCCAATTTTAAAGATCTGAAATTGAAGCCGTCACATTCTACTTCGCTCTGGAGTGGGCCAAGATGTGATGCTTGAGTTCGAATAGTTCTGAAATCCAAAAGGCAGTCGTCCATTTTTTCTGGTCATTGTGTAGTCAGTCGATCGAAACAGTTTTTGTGGTGATCGTGTTCCCTTCTACTAAATGTACACTAGAGAAGGATGACGTCAAAACGATCGACTAGAAGCTACCCACATTCTACCCACATCTAGTATGTAGATTTTATTTCTTTCAATATTCCTCTCCAATTTCTCATTCCTGATGTGGATTTTTGATAGACATGCAGCTTGTTGGAAAGAAAGGCAAAGCCCAGCCAGCACTTGCAACCGGAGTCAAAAATATTCTGGACTGCAAGAATATAATTGATTTCGTATTGAAGTTTTAAGCCATCTTATTCATGTATCATTATACTATGTGACTTTGAGAACTAGAAATTGATAGCGACTTGAATCTACAAACGCTCTATTCGAAATGAGAGGAAGTTTTGGCATTTTAATAAAACTTGGCCCACAATTGCAAGAAATAACATATTTTTATTCACGTTCGAAATATGGACATTTAGTATATATCTTAAAATCGATGCAACATATTTTTGAGTTGTGAAGTTTGATTTTACTCATCCATCATGGATTTCACAAGAATGTCATCTGAAAATAGTGATTAAGTCGCGAGCGTCCGTTAAAATGGTTCCAGTTTATCTGTAGAGTAAAAGCACATAGAAAGTTGATACCTCGTGTATAAAGCGAGTTTTAGCAATGTAATTCGGTAATGCAATCAATTCTACGAATAATTAATTTCATGAATTTTCACATTGGATTGAAATTCCGATTGTCCGTTACGTAACGGACGCTCGCCTTAATGAAAAATCTTAGAGACTTACTTTCATCTACAGGCATTGCTTCCACAGGAATGACTGACTAAATTTAGTTTGTTATTCTGATCTCTAACATAAATTATGGCCCAAACTGTGATAACGAGGATCTGAGTGAGGTAATATGGAGTAGGCCTATTAGTGAAAATAGGATAGAATGTAGGCTAGCAAGAATTATGATATAATCGGGAGGAAGTGAATTTTTACGACATCTAAGAAAATAAGAAGAGTCAACGAATATACCGAAAAGGAAAGATAATGAGAGCGTATAGATGGTAAATGACCAAGTATCAGACGTCTGTCAAATAATCCGCAATCGGTCAATAAAGCCGTCAAGAGAGTGAAAAGAACCTCAGAAGTCTTCATGAACAATATTTTTGCCAAAATTCAGAGACAATTAAGTCGATGAATGCTGAAAGTAATGTACAATGACACGATGAAGTAGGATAACAAAAGAAATTGCACAAATAAAGTAGAACATTTTCATCAATCAGACAACATTTCATGACAAGTCCCCGTTTAGAAAGATATGTTCATCGAGCGATCTGTTCTATATAAGAGCAAATTCTAAAGCGCAGCATGGTGAAAGTGTTCAAATTGCAGCAAGTCGATATTGAGATCGTCCTCTCAAAGCTAGCTCTCTCAGCCCTCGACAAGGCCTTTCTTGATGTCATCTTCAATCTATATTAGTCGAAGAGCTGCGCCTCAGACTATGCAACATGATGAATTAAAGCACTATGTACTTGTGCATATGGTCTATATAGAGACATGGGCCATTGTTTTGTGCTCATCTAAATGCTTCCCAATACTTATAATATATAGCATGTACAAGGATGGTTGAATTCTTATTTGGAATGATAAATAGTGTCAATCCATAATAGATAGTGTTAGAAATTGGAGGAAAATTATGGAAAAGTAAAGAAAACAAGTAATGGTGTCCTTTACGCGGCCTTTACGGCACAAATCTACAAAGGGAAATTGATTAAAACATAGATGCACCATGAACGTATTAACAATCTTCGAAAAAAAAGAGAATAAGATTGTTTTACAAGCATAAATTAGGAAGTGGACAGATCGAGTATGGATTTGCCCTTAAATGACAAAGTGTAAATTACTAATAGACGATCGTAAACACCCGGTTGAGTTGACTTAGTCTTGCCGGTTACCAGTTGCGTTGGGCCAGAATATTCTTGACCAGTTACAACCCTGGGGTGGAGAATGTTCGACCCCTCAACGCATTCTTGCTACGGACCTCCTAAAATTAGTAATTTAACCGTGAAGAAGTAATGAATAAATAAAAATGACACTGAAAAAGTTGATTCATACAGCGTTTGTCTTGCATATAATTACAAAGTTCACTTGAAATATGAATACATGCGCTGACAGAATACAAGTTTTAAATGCAAGAGATATGTCATGAGTATTTCATTACTTTTCGTGATGCTAGCAAGTAGACTGAAGAAAATATCGATTCTCTCCGTGGATAATTGCAACTTCGGATTTATGTTTTATTACTTTTGACTCAAAATACAGAATATTCGTCATCCGCTTGCGTGCAGCACTGAGAGCTTCATCGCATTTACATTTTTAATGTCTTGATGTTAGTATAACAGTATGGAATTACAGGTTTTGAAGTAGAAATTTCCTTTTTAATGCATTAGTGTGGATAAACAATGACAAAGACAGACGCAGCAGAATCACTGCTTCTGAAGTTCATTAATCTTTCAACATAGTCAACACCCATGTAAGAGAACATGCATGCCATAACTACTGAGGACATTCATTGGAGCAGCTACCTCGGTGCAAATGCATTTAATGATCATTTGTATCCTACTCAGAATTCTGAAAACAATCTTCTCAAACAGTCCTCATCCTTACCCTTGTCAGAGATGGGACCGGCATTATTTTTCAACTACCGTTAGCCGTTAGATCCACCGGTACGGAGATTCCAATCACGTGCTATTTGTTAGTAATGTTTGATGTCTTCTTCTTCTGGGAATTGATAGACCACCTAACTTTTGAATCATGACAACTTTCGGCAGCTGAAGTGTTATAATCTGTTCCTTTCGCCACTCTGGCAGGCTGTCGTGCAGTTGACGCGCCGTTGCGGCCCCTGCCTGCGGCACATTTTCTGCTCTTGGCCAGCTGCTTAGCATCTTGCCATTACCATTATTACATTAGCTTGTATACAGTGATGCTTTTTCCATTACGATGCCTTATTTCAATGACTTACTGCAGTTATTGAAGTATTTTACTGGATTCTCACTCCTCGACATCTATCCATGATTGCTTAACGTGCTTAATGGTTTGCTCCTTCGTCATCGCACTCTCAATCCTGCTCCTTTGTGTACATATCTTCCCATGCTGCTATCGAACATCATCTTCACGCTCGCCTCTCCCTCCGGAACATCAGCGGCCCGCGAATCGCTTTGTGAAGCTGTGTGACGTGTTTTCCCTGCCAACTCATGATGACTATCGTGACCAACAGCCTGCATCGCGCTTTTTTCTCTTTGCAAATGAACTCACCGAATTGTACTAGTACTTTGTGAGTCATTAATCAAAACTATTATAATCATAATAATATGGTAGAATTATTAATAATATAATATAAATTATCAATAAATAATATAATGTTTTTAGTACACGACCCATGCGCAACATTAGGTTGGGATGACAGTACTAGGTCTCGGAGTCCTACCAGGACTCAGGGAGGTCAAGTATGCGCCTGAGGATATGGACACTTCCGAGAAGTGCTGCCTTAAGCAAATCGAGTATGTATATAGTGCTGTCCAGGAATTTGTGCGTGGTATCCTTGTAACTGTGTTGTATGTGCATCAAGGGCTCCCACGACGACTAGTATGACCTTTACTTTGATGTTTCATGGCTTCTGTATTTCCATCTTTAGATCTTGGTGTTTTTCAATCTCTTTACTTATGTTGCGATGATCTGGCACTACTATGTCGATTATAATTCCTTTTTTTAACTACAAGTACTGTCACGAGTCAGGCGAGCGAGCGAGCGGCATAATATATATATATATATATATAATATATTATAACATAATTATTATAATATGATAAATTATATCACAATTATAATCATTATCATCATTATTATTCGCATGTTTGAAGAATTCATCATTCGACTAATATTTCATGACCAATCCGTTTACCAAAAGTGATGATGAATTTATAGTAGCTTTGTATTCATAACCATGACATTAAGGTGCCATTTTTCGGCCAGTCATAGCAAGGCAGCACAATTATCTTTCTTGGAAAAGCATATTTTGTAATGCTATTGCACCCGTAATCCATCACCACACTCTTTGTATTATAAGCCCATGGGCGTCTATTTTAAAATGATTTTTGATTAGCTTAAATGGCTGTTTATATTAGAGATGGAGTTTCTAAGTTATTTTATAAACACATTAAAAACAGAAACTCAGCGCTCGATTAACTGGACGCAACAAAACTCTTCGTCAATGACTATACAAATATGAATCCATGTTCTCTTACAAACTGTTCAATGATTAACAAACAATTGTGTAACCGAAAAAATGTTGTTTATAAAGTAAGCTGCAAGAGATGGGAAAATCTCATACATAGGCAGCACTATACGACCAATTTATGTCCGCTTTAAAGAACACTTCTCAATTCCAACATCATCTATTTTTAAGCATCTTCGAAATTGTCAAGTACAACGCACCAACATCGCTTACATTCTAGTCCAGGACAACGATAACACTAATTTCAGATGGCGTGTGGCATTCTTTACAGGTATATAAGGTCAATCCATCTATCAATAGTAGAACTGAACTTGACATAGCTCATCATTCATCATCTTTCATGTCAGGTCAATTCTCCATTTGCTCCTGAGCCTGGAGATTGGTGAAGATAGCCTAACCCAATGCAACCTGTTCATATCTGCATTGTATTATACCATACATCTTCTTATTGTAAATATCATTCTCAAACCAATCATTTAGATTCCCTACTAACATCAGATTCTATTGCATGCAGCTGAAGACGATTGCCGGATAGCAGTCGAAAAAAATTGTACAAATTCGCAATAATATAAATATAACAACATCATCAAATACTCCTGGCTCTTTCCAACCATGAATCTCTTTGTTAGCATTGTTCACATGTTCATGCGGGCTTTAGTTTGAGAGGGGTGTTTGCATACACATTCACATAGTTGAGAGGGGTAATAAGAAGAATAGCACACATGTATATGCAGGGTGCAGGCCTACATGTATAAAGAGATGAGCTGCTGAGATTTGAATTTCTAAGGAAATGGGGTGGCCATCATCGAGGCATTTCTGTAGAGCATTGCTGCCGTCGAATTCATGCAAGTTTTCTTGACCGTCAGAACCTCCTACTGATTCCTACAAAATTCGCATAATTCTAGCCCACATTCAAGACTTAGCATTATGAATTGTCTGGAGAGTGACATGCGACAGTTGCATTGAAGTGAAAGTATCTTTTTGAGTTTCGATACTCGTGAAAAGAACTACATTGGAAAGTTTCTTGAAAAAATGACATGATAATGTCGCAACATAAGGGCTGAAGAGCAATGACATTGTTACTCAAATGAAGAAGGAAATATGTTTCCTACATCAATTCGACAAATCATCAGTCTTTCATAGTTTGACAGCTACTTGCTAGCAATTGTTGAGTTTTGAAAATTGAATTATAGGATGGCTGAATTTTAAACGAAATTTACTTTCAAGGTTAAATGGAGATATAAGAATCTCCAGAGGAAAGTGCAAATCATATTTTGGTGTAGGAGGACGGTGTGTTGTTCCTTCTTGCACACACATCTTCAAATATGAGGTCCGTTATGGATTTTGAATCTCCAGAGGACAACGTTCAAAGTACTGCGATTGAAGCAAAAATGTGACAAGTCGGTCTGAGGCAAAATCATGTGAGTTTAACTCAATATAACACCAAGTATCGTATATGTGGCTATCGTTTTAACCCCTTAACGCCGACGGCATTTTAAAACATCCACCAGATCCTGAAATTTTTTTATATTTGCAGACTATAGTTCGGTCAGTGCATAACTAAAATTCATCTTCTCCATGCTTAGTATGAAAGGATCGTATATCAGCTATGTGTCCCATGCGATCATTTTACAAATAACATTCGATTTATTATAAACGTATGACTCTACAAATACGAGTTAACTCATTGTATCGTCAGTTTGGGTCTGCCTACATGCATGATGCTTCCAATCAGAGTCACCGATGCGCAATGCTGACTCGTTTGGGCAGGCTGGGCAAAATATCTTCATTGAATGTCAGCAAATAATGCGTACGTCATTATTGACATGCATATATCTCACCTTCTCCTATACTGGTGTGCGTGGCAATTGTGAATAAAATGTCATTGCAGCAACTAAAAGTCCAGCAGCCAGAACGAGTTTCTGCAGGGAACGAGGCCGAAAATGAGACTTTCACAGAGTGATGTACGCGCCATGGCTACTACAAATCTGCGCGTCTGCCGAGTTCTAGTGAGTTCCTCCTCTTGTCAGACAGGATAAAAGAAATACACATACAAATCCAATGGGACGCAGATTGCAGTTATCGGCTAAAATAAAATGTTCTATGTTTTCTGTGATTAAACGAAAAGTACGGAGCCCAAAGTCATAATTTTTGGTATTGAATGTCTTCAGGGCATTTCCTTCCATTTTCATGCACGCCTGTCCATAAAGATAGCCCCATTTAGATTTGGCAAGCCTCTCAATGTTGGCAAATACCAACATGTTGGCTCACTTCATCCACATTGAACCACATTCTCACATACATTGCCGATCAGATACATGATAAAAGCACATGCACATCACAGGAAATGACCTGAAGACATTCCATGCCAAACATTATGACTATGGCCTTAGTACTTTTCGTTTAATCAGAGAAAACAGAGAAATCATGTGTTTTTCTTTGATTTTGTTTGACAAGAAGAGGAACTCACTATCCGTACATCACAGGAAATGACCTGAAGACATTCCATGCCAAACATTATGACTATGGCCTTAGTACTTTTCGTTTAATCAGAGAAAACAGAGAAAATTTCATTTTAGCCAAAAACCTCAATCTGCGTCATGTGTTTTTCTTTGATTTTGTTTGACAAGAAGAGGAACTCACTAGAACTCGGCAGACGCGTAGATTCGTATTAGGCATAGGGTGTACATCATTCTGTGGAAGTCTCACTTTCGGCCTCGCTCCCTGCAGAAGAAACTCGGTCTGGCTGCTGGACTATAAATGTTTGCGAATTAAGAACTTCCGTAAAACGGGGGAACTTGGAACGGTTTTTGATAGTTTTCATAATATTAATCATAAAAACCATTATCTCAGAGAAACGAAACTTAACATAAACCGCAGGTTGTACAGGGTGGCGCACGTAAACCGCCGGATTTTAAACTTTTATTACTCCTCAAATATTCATCCGATCGTCATGAAATTTCGACTCATACTAGTTTGGAGTATAGGATTTATGATGATTATATCTGTTGTACTGAGAATTGTCAGAAAATTCTGATTCTATTGACCGAATGACATGTAGTAAAATTGACATACCAACAATGTATCTTAACATGCAAAATTTAATGATAAACTTTTCCCTTTATTTCCCCTACGTTACCAGAACGAATTAAAGTAAATGTCATAGAAAACATTTATTAAATGAAAAACATGAAAAAATATGTTAGTAGTCATCGAACTTCAACGTGTCCTCCTCCATTCTCGAGGACATAAATGAATTTCTGGATGAACGACGGACACAAAATTCGCACGTGCGCGTAGAGATTCAGCCAATAGAACTTTCTGCAGATAGCATGAAGCATCAAAATCCGACGGTCTTTAATAATGAACCTCTAAAGGCCGCATCACATCATCACCTACGTGTTGCGTGCTGCGTTTTGAACGGCGTGTGAATTTTATTGGTTCACAGTCAAGCTTCAGTCGACTGAAATACGGAGATATTCAATCAAACTAATATCTACACATCCGCTGTCTGCTGATAAAGAAGATGCGGAAATGTCTCCGGTTTCGCACAAAATCTCTCGCAGACAGGTCCGATATTGTCTGTATTTTGTTGAATTATTCCCGGACACGTCTCCGTAGAAAAAACGGAGGAAGTATAAACCAGGCTTAAACCATGCAAGAAGCTACATATGTATGTCACTGCAACGTCATAACAAAGATGTCTATGAATAGTGTGATAAAGAATTCTTTATTATAGTATTCACATATCTTCCTGGTCATAACTGTCACATCCAATCAGATTGTCGTTGAACATTTTTCAACTTCTGCGTTTTGACAGCTGGATTCACATTTCATAATAATCTATGACATTTCATCCCTCTCATCATAGAAATACACTGTTTATCTGAAGTTCGCTAGAATGGAGATTGACTCAAGGTCGCGGCACATCCGGGGGAACTAAGTTGGGGCATGAAGAACCAATGAAAACCTTCGATTTACTCATGTGACTGATTCTAACCCAATCATACAGACGTTGGCAGGTGCATCTAAGTGAAAATGCGTGCGCTTCATGTGCCGCTATTGTGCATTGCATGAAGCTTACTTCCATTCTAGAGGTTTCATTGTTGTCAATTTCTATGCCTCTCATCGTGTCTCATGTTCATGCGCGTGTGTAACTGCTACCTTTTCCGCTATAAATTTCACCATTCACTGTAAACCGTTGACTGACAATTGACAGACATTCATCCTACAAAATCTATTTTGTCGGTCATTGTTAGTTCTTGTAGGATGATTGCCACTGATCACCTACAATATCTGACAAAAAACGACAAAATGAATAGCAATGAAATATAGCTTAATTTTATCAAAAATGTAGGTCATTAATTGAATTATGTCAAAATAAATCATGGTTTTGCCACACAACAATACAGATTGCCCAAAAGTCAAGCAGTCACTAATAGAAACAATCGATAAACATTCAACAGTTTTGTTTAGTTAATTTGCATGCAAAGCATCTGTTTCGATGTCACTGGAGAACCTACAAATTCGTCGGATATCGCAGGATATTGGAGGTGGCAATCGTCGGTCGAATTTGTCAGTTTTTTTGTAGGATAATTGTCGGTCTACGGTTTACAGTGTAGATATGAATAGTTTATCAACTTATATCTATGACTTTGAACACGCAGCACGTAACCCATAGGTGATGTGATACAGCCCTAATAGGCGAAAAATTGGATTTCTATGTTCTACTGTTTTACATTTGCAGTGTACACTTGAAATTAAGTAGTGATCAGTGTACTAATTCTAGCATAGAGATGATGTGAAAAGGCGCCTGCTGTGAGACCAATTTATTGGAGTGATGCATGGCGGGGCTTTCTCCGACGCATCTCACTCTTTAAAATTCAGCCTTGACTAATTTTCATTTAACAGAGTGAAATTCGTCTCAATACAGGCGCACTGGCAGTTTTCTCGCTGTTAACTGCATCATCTAATGCTTGAGCAATCAGCTGTCAATATTTGACATTGGATTTCGTCTTAAATCAATGCTAAGTCAATTGACAGAGTAAAATGGATCCCATCTCACTAAATGATATCAAAACAAGGAAAATGGTTAAACAAATTTCATTTCACGTCTACAGGGAATACAACAAGAGATGAATCTATCAAAGTCAGGGCGTGATATCAAAGTGATGAAATTCGAACAAGCAATAAGAAATGGATAGAAAATTTGGGGCGGTGAAATCATATAGAGAAGAATTTAAGCTATAAAGACATATAAATCTTTGAGGCACATTCTACATGTCATAACTGAAGGTTTTTATGTGGAATTTATTCTGTTAAATCCAATCCAGATAAAAGATTCATTGATCCATTTGTCAGACAATCGCGACAATATATTCCAGTCAGTCATATTGGCAACCACCATAGGAGAATTTTGTATCGCCGGTAAGTCGTCCAGAGCCGAAAGCACGGTCTACGGCATCGGCTACTTAGATTCTGATCGTCATCGCTTGGAAAATCACTTCATCCGTTACCACCTCCAATAGTGATTCCGAATAGCAATAGGGTTGTGATTTGAGTGGCAACTCGTGATGGACGTTGCATGATTATAACACATCCGCAATAAAGTCTTCTCTTTTGAAGAATTTCCCACGCTTGTCAAGCTGATTTGAGATTGACGAGATGTCATGATAACCGTATCAAACAAAACGTGGAATAGGCCTAATTTTGCCCATTTTTAAACATTTGTTCAACATGATTGATAAGAGATGAATCAGTAGCAGGCCAACTTCATCTTGAATAGCAGTCACGAACTCAACTAGGCGCAAAATCCTTTTGAAAGCATTCACTCTCGTCAAATCAGGGTGTGGGGTCCAATGGACCCCAGCCGTGTGATTTGTGATCCAGTACTTTGAATCACTCCAAATGTAAAAATAATCAAGATATCATAGATTTACTATCAAACTTTAAGTCAGTAAACCACGCTAAGAAATGTCAGTGAAAATGAAACTAGGTCGGTATATAGTTGATGTACTGGAGCACAATGAAAAAAGTTGGTGTTCAATGGACTCCAGCCGTCGTTTGAGGGTTAATTGATGACCGGTTGTGATCAAATAGGTAAACTAAGTAAATATGGGCTCCATCGAAAATTTGCATTCAATTTATTATCACAAGTCCATTGATTAAATTATTTATTGACTGATTAGCAATTGAAGCGGTGAACTGCTCAACTTTCCATGTAGTCAGCACTCACCATTTATTCGCAGGCCTCTGTGGTGCAAAGCCTTTTTAGCATCTTTATCTTACAAAGCATAACAAATACTGTAGGCTCATGATAAGTCAGAAAACTTTTATTATCAAAGTTCTGTTATCTAGTGACACATTATTTTTCATGTGTCTGTTTGAAAATTGAATATCTATATAATATAGCTACAATATAAGACTTTGATTCCTTCTTTTTGGGGCTGCAGGAACACAACAATCTGGGGTCGCTTGTTGCACTTGGATATCCTTTTCGTCAATGGATAAAGGCGCTCTGTACATTTACTCAAATTTACTCCAATTGACCATTTATGACCTAACAGCCCCATTTTTTTGATTTTTATATTTCCTAATTGCGAGCCATCGAAAATAATGTCAGATCTAGAACATGAGGTTTAATGTGCTTTCTCCACAACCGTGAGTGTTGTTGGCAGAGTTGAGCAGACACAGATCCAATGAGTGAGTCACAATCGTAGGGATTCGTTTCTTTGAAGCTAGATCGTTTAGACAATACGAAGCACTGAAGACAATGCTTCTTTTGTTCTCATCAGGTTTCGATAACATGTACACTATCGTTATGCTATGCGTCAGGGCCAAAGCAAAGCACTTCCGACAGCGCGATGAGAAAGGGTGTTCAGGAGGAAGAAATATGCATCTTTGAAATGACTTAAAATTCCTCCTCATCTCTCATTTGGCTGGATTTCATGAAATTCGACACTTTAGAACCTTATTCCTACACTGTAAACCGCACTCTCCCAAAGTACGCTGAAAAATGTCCGAATGAAAACCACTAATGTGGAGTACTAGAAGGCCCGAATGTCAGTAATCATTTGGAGCATATTAGGGGTTTTGGAATAACTTTCTCTAGAACATTTTTTATCATCTTTATATCACTTGCAACAGCGTCGTACATTGTAAACTGTGCAATGCTAAGGCCACATAAGAAACCGATTTACAAAGCGAGAATAACAAAATGTACAAATGTACGAAAGAGCTATCGTTCTTGTTCATACACTACGAAAGCGATCGGCTTTCCTATTGGATGATAAAGATAATCAAAATCAGACAACTTTCGTACTCTACAGTTTATCGTGTAGCATTAAGGGTAAATAATAATAATAATAATAGTAATACTTTAGTACCTACACACTGTAAACCGTAGACCGACAATTATCCTACAAAATTACTGACACAATCGACCGACGATTGTCACCTCCAATATCCTGCGATATCCGAAGAATTTGTAGGTTCTCCACCGACATCGAAACAGATGCTTCTTTGCATGCAAATTAACTAAACAAAACTGTTGAATGTTTATCGATTGTTTCCATTAGTGACTGCTTGACTTTTGGGCAATCTGTATTATTGTGTGGCAAAACCATGATTTATTTTGACATAATTCAATTAATGACCTACATTTTTGATCAAATTTAAGCTATAATTCATTGCTATTCATTTTGTCGCTTTTTGTCAGATATTGTAGATGCTCAGTGGCAATCATCCTACAAGAACTAACAATGACCGACAAAATAGATTTTGTAGGATAAATGTCTGTCAATTGTCAGTCAACGGTTTACAGTGTACTCCTATTGTTTTGACACTTATCCGAAGCAAACAGCGTTCAGATCAATGGGAGGTAGCATTAAGAGCGTATGGTTCACAATGCCCTTGCGTTTGTTTATAAAATAGTAATGATGACGTTGGCCTATGTCAAATTCCTTATTTTCATAACAAAAGTCAGGAGATATCATAGTAAAAATCGCATCAGTATTACAGCGTTTCTAAATATCTGCTATCTGTCTACCTGAGAGATGCTAACTATTTAAGTGCTGAGGCATCACGAAGAAACAGGAAGTCCGTATATTTGGTTTGCTAAAATAAGAAGAAAATGTGTAATCGGTAATTACAGCAAGGACTGATCGCACTCGAATTTCTGTGCTCCTTGTAATTTTTCGTTAATTCCTAATTTCAAAAGTGTGCCAAACGACCCTGTTTGTATGAACGGCCCTATTTGTCGACTTTTGCACCAACGGCCTTTTCTCGCATACAGAGAGTCGTCCTTAGCGAGCGAACAAATAACCCTGGCTGAAATTGATTGCCCTCCTTTGTAAGACAGGGATTTAAAAATGTTCCATACATAAATTTAAAAATAAAAATAGATTTAAAGAGCCAAATTTAAAAGTTTTAAAGATAATCTAAATTTTCTATAATTACGTCTGTACTCTGTAGAGTAAGACATGAAAGTGTATGTAACATAGACGAGGAGATTTGTTGCATTTTATGCACAAGACATGAAGATGTCCACTCACCTATGCTTGAGTTACGTGATTAATATGAAGATGTCCTCAGACTTGAACAATTTAAACGCAACAATTCCTTGGCAGTCGTCGATGCTGCGTTTTGCCGTACCATAATCATGGGCTCGTCATGATTATGTGATTAGTTGATCTCTTGTCAAATCGGTGGATGTCTATTTCTAATAGTGGAAAAGAAAGTGTAAAACTTCTACACCATAGAAAAAGCCTACCTGTCTAAGCCGGACAAGCCACCGACTGTAGGTTGTGAGGCAAGAGGCCAGCATTGATGCCGGTGCGAAGCTGTCATGCCATCAGGGTTTCCCATAGAATTGAATATTTTGTCTATCTACCTCGGCTTGCTTGACGTGTGATTTATTCGAAATCGCCGACACACCGAGATACTTAGTAAGTGGGCAAAAAGGAATTCCTTATACCTTACAGAGATAGGAAAAAAAGTCGTGCGCCGCTTGCGGATTACTGTGAGTTCTAGCAAATTGCTTCGATTGCCACAGTTCCTTCAGATTCGAAGAATTCAGATCATTGCGCACAAGTTTTCCCCATAATGTTGGCCCTTCCGATCATTATTAAAAAAAGTAGCAGGCGTACAAAAAAAATCCTCTCCTCGGCATTCCTTACTGCATAGTGCATACACTGAATCGAATGTTAGCCAGGCGATGTGCGTTTTGGTGTGTGCGAAGTGATATCACAGCACGCGCGCATCTCTCACTGGCTCTGGTGTCCTCTGCTGACAGCTTATTGTTTGCCATTTCCAATAGCAGCGATACACGAATTATCCATTCGAGAAGGAGCAAGGTAAATCCAATTTATTCCACAACATTTCCGTCTTTTCAACTTTGGGTCTCAGATTTCCGTGAAAATTTGCATATATACTTATTTTTTTACGCTGAACACGAAAATCGTAGCGGCGACCACACCAAATATAAACTTTCCATAGAAATCTAGCACTTTTAAAAAGCCATTTTTTCTACATCTCGGTCAGAGGACAAATTGATCCCGGTCAGATAGATGTCGAATAGGAAACTCTTCGGCTTCTCCATTTGGGTTGCTGATGAAACTGGAAACTTAGGATGAATGCTTGCATGCGTAAAGCGACGTGACCAAAATGTAATGTATTGCATATAATGTCCGTTGACCGTGACCCACCTTGTCCTCTGACCGAGATTTTTAAGGTCTCGGTCAGAGGACAAATTGATGTCGAACAGGAAACTCTTCGGTTTGTGCATTTGGGTTCATGAGACTGCGGGAACTTTGGACGAATACTTGAACGCGTAAAACGAAGTGATCTAAATGTAATTGCATACATAATCATGTCCTTTGACCGGGACCCTTGTACTCTGACCGAGATCTTCAATTTCAACGTTGTCCTCTGACCGAGATTTTTTAGGGTCTCGGTCAAAGGACATTCTTGTGGTTTTTGGAGATTTTGAGATGGTTAATTGATATAAATGAAAAATTTCTTTTGCATAGATGTTAAGAGGATGGATCCCTCCATGCTGTGAAATTTCATCGATTCCTGACAAAATTTCTGGTTTCAGCATCCATATGAAATTTTTGGGATTATTCAAATTCTCTGGTCGAAAAAACGGATAAAAATATTTTTAAATCAATATTGCACACTTGTAACGGCATCAAACTGAATTTTCTTTACGGATTTATAAACTAGCAAACTAGAGGATTCGTTTGGTGCAAAACGTTTAATGGAAGAATCAATATTCTTCGAGAAAAGGTACCTCGGTCAGAGGACATTTTTTTCATTGGACAATGGAAACCCAGTGAAAATTCAATGATTAATATTGATTATAATATTTAAAATTAGACTGTCTTAAAGTGCTGATCTTCTTCTTGCAGATGATATAAATATTAGTGGGTGTATTTGAATGTATCTAATCGAAAATCCGTGTTGAACTGAGAGTACTGCAACTTTGGACATGCTTTTTTGGTCTTTTTTCGGCAAAAAACGGCAGCTTGTGAAGAAGGTCTTGGCTTTGTGACTTTTTGAAAACCATGCCATAATAGATGAGATCTTTATGGTTCGATTAAAAAAAACTATTGAAATCGGTTCAGAAATATGGATTTTTCAAATCAAAGACACATTTTCGTCAAATGTTGTGGATTAAATTGGATTTACCCTGTCAAGCCCTTCCGATCATTATTAAAAAAAGTAGCAGGCGTACAAAAATTAGTTCACTTGATGTCTTCGCATCCTCTCCTCGGCATTCCTTACTGCATAGTGCATACACTGAATCGAATGTTAGCCAGGCGATGTGCGTTTTGGTGTGTGCGAAGTGATATCACAGCACGCACGCATCTCTCACTGGCTCTGGTGTCCTCTGCTGACAGCTTATTGTTTGCCATTTCCAATAGCAGCGATACACGAATTATCCATTCGAGAAGGAGCAAGTTGTCTAATTCTGTGGATGTGCTATTTAGATATTAAGGCAAGATACAATCCATCCATTCTAGGAAACCGAAAACGCGAACAGATGCATCAAATTCTGTAGGTTTCCCTCATTCAGTAACATGGGTTGAAAGGATCTTCGTAAATGTGTTAGAAATGTAATTCATGCAATATGACTCCTCTTTTTCATTTTCTTCTTTGCCACCCTCGACATTTTGGTTCACTCAGACAGAAAGTTCATCACACACACTTGCACATTCACAACTCTTTGAGTCGATACTGATGCATTTGTCTTCAATATTTTGCAGCATTTTCAGTTACTTTGAATCAAGAAACTTTCATCCTCGTAATTGTGAATTCTGACATCTACACCATTTACTCATGATGAACAATTTTCCGGAAATTGATGAAATTCATCCATATGTTCTATTTAGCAATCTCATCGGATCAAATGAGACACAGAAAAACACGAAAATTGTCTAAAATAATTTTCATATAATCAATTTCCACTATTTACTTGAAGCTTCTGACTCTTCGAAACATGATAAATGTAATTTTGCTGTCAGGTGAACTTTCCTCACAGAATGTTTGCTCTTTATAACCCGACAAGTCATGGAGCATCATGTCTGTACGCAACAGGAGATAATCTCCATGAAATCAGACATATTGTGAACTGAAATCTTTACCCTCAGTATGAAAAGTTTGACATGAACTCTTGAGAATCGATTGTCTTCAATCAAACAATTATCAAATGTCCTGTGAGATTTCCAACGGAGAATTGAGATTGTTATCATCTCTGTAAAATCATCTCAGAATGTTATCTTGAGGCTACCCACATTGAGTGGGACAGCAATGATCTGATGTGCGACAATATATACACTTCTTTTTCATATACCAAGTCACTATTTCTCCCATTTTCCGATATTGTGTCATCAATTGCATTCCTCCAAGAAGATTTGTTTTCATCAAGCCCTTTTTACAACCGTAAGTATAACTGCAAACCGTAAATAGAATTCTTGTACAGGGTGAGTCAGAATAGTGGACCCGAAATTAATACCCAAAATAAAAGTCATCACAAGTTAGATATATTTTTATAAACTCGGGAAAAAATTTGAGGAATGTAAATGTCACTTGCATTTCACATTTCGAAGTGCTCCCCATTAACATCTATGGCTTTCTGAACGCGAACACGGAAATTATTCATACTTCTCCGAATCATATCTTGAGGTATTTGCTGCAGCTCTTCTGCGATCCTGTGGCCTAAGGCATGGACACTGGGATACAAAAAACCTGCAGTTGGATAGAGCTGTTGGCGTAAGTAGGCCCACAACCAGTAATCGCAGGGTGTTAGGTCGGGAGACCTTGCGGGCCATTCAATGGGGCCTCTCCGACCTATCCACCTTCCATCCAAATTTTCGTTTAAGAATTGACGCACACGAAGAGAATAATGCGGAGGAGCTCCGTCTTGTTGAAACAATCGTGATCTTCCAATTCCATGCGAAAAATTTGGCAAAACCTTTTCCCGGAGCACTTCAAGATATCTCTCTCCTGTCATTGTTTGTCGAGAAATGTCAAAACCAATGACACCATAATATCCGATGCAGGCCCACATGGTAAGTGACGGCGTATGACCTGGGTTTTCACACAGGACTTGGGGATTGTGGGTTCCCCAGTAGTGGACGTTGTGTTTATTGACCGCACTGTTGAGATGAAATACGCATTCATCTGAGAAACACAACTTGCGCGAAAAGGCTGGATCGTCGTTGAACCTCTGGTGCATTATTTGTGCAAATTGTAACCGCCTATCAGCGTCGCCGTCATACAAAAGCTGACAATAGAGTGGTTTGAACGGGTGGAATTTTTCTTCTTTCAGGATTCTGACGACCGAAGACTGAGACGTACCAACCTCATCAGCAATACCTCTTGTCGATGCACGGGATTCTCATTTACCAACGCCAAAACGTTCTCCTTGTTCTCTCCAACTGTTTCGGTGCTTCGGCGACCAGATCTGGACCTGTCATTCACACTTCCTGTCTCAAATAACCTTTTCTTCCACTTATGAATTGTGCTCCTTTCTGGCGCTTCTTTACCAAACTTATCCTCAAACAACCTGCGACTTTCTTCCGCGTTTTCATAAGTAATACACCAAGATACTAAATAAACCTTTTCTTCGATAGTGTAAGCCATCTCATAAATTCAAATCCAATAACTAAAACAAACAAATTATATCAAATAACTAAAACAAACAAATTATATCAAATAAATGATAATATAAATAATAATTAATTCAAACAATATAGCGTAACATAGAGTAATTTAGATAGAATAGAATAGAATAATGTTTTATGTTTTATAGAATATTGTTTAGATGTTGAAGCACGTTTATTCCTTGGCTTTATCTACCGCAATCTCGATGGAAACTCGGGTCCACTATTCTGACTCACCCTGTACATAAACGAGGGTAGTTATTAGATAGCGTTATGCTTTTCATATTTTATCCCAGTTACAATATAGCAATATCTCCCCCTTACAAAGTTCTCACGTGTGTTCCACGCTGAATTCTCACTTTAGACCGCAGGAGCGCAATCGTGGCAGAAATCTGAATCTTTTGATATAGAAATGTTCACTGTAAGCTGACTTTTTTTGAGACAATTGATATACTGAATACTGTACACTGTAAACTGTGTGGATACCAAAGCTACACTGTAAACTGTAGACAGCCAAAAGTGGCTGTTCAGAACAGACAAGATGAGACAATCACCACACAAATTATCAACCTGTCTATTTTTATAGAAATATTGACACTGGAACGATTTGACACTAGCTACTTACAGTATATCTCGACACTCCTAATCATATCTGTTCTATCGCTGTCCAACTCACTCACACAAGCATTCTTATATGCAGATTATGAACTACTCTGATATCTTCCAAGATGTCTTTCGTTCTGACGCTGTCAACTTTCGGGAAGTGTATATACCTTTGAAAGTTGTAAAGAACATAGTAAAACCCGAATTAAAAGATGGCATCAATATGTCAAATATTCAGACCGGTTATTCCAATGCCTTCAAGTATTTCAAAAGAACCCTACTTATTGAAACATTGGATATTCTTATAATCGAAAATTATCAAGGAGACCATCCAATTTGGATAAAAGTGTATATATTAGGCATAAGTAGCATGATATGCAGTAAACGTAATAATGCAAATTAGTCCGTGCGATGAGACAAAAATTGTCTTATAAACAGGAATTTATATGATAATACGTACGACGGGTAAGTTCGCGGTCTGACATAGAAAGCTTAAAGCCAGGCGATTATGCACATGTGGATTGATACAATGGAATGTGCTGACGGCGCATGATGAGTGATCAGTCGACCCGGTGAACTGTTGGTAAATCACAGCTACTTAACTTCAGTTACTAACTTATCAGTCAGTTAGTCAGATAAGTGTTGCGTAAGATGGATCACGTTTCAAATCGAGCTGTCATTCGTTATCTCGGCTTGAAAGGACTCACACCAAAGGAGATTCATTAAGATATGGTTGGAGCATTTGGTGAGAAAGCTCCGTCCTACACCACAGTCAAGAAGTGGGCTTCAGAATTCAAGCAAGGAAGAGAGAGCTTGGAAGATGATCCTCGTTGTGGAAGACCCGTGACAGAGAGCACAGAAGATGTGATCGATCATGTTCAAAAGATCATTCTTGATGATCGCCGTACAAAAGCGAAAGATTGCCTTCGAACTGAAGATTTCACAAGAGCGTGTCCATAACATCATTCATCATGAACTTGGCATGAACAAAGTTTCCGCTCGATGGGTGCCACGACTGCTCACACCAGAGAACAAACGAGCCCGCTTTCTCATCTCAAGGGACAACCTGGCGCTGTTCGTAAGAGTTCCTGAAATTTCATGGGCCAGTTCATTACGATGGATGAGACTTGGGTTTACCACTATCAGCCAGAGTCGAAAGAACAATCGAAACAATGGAAGCACCCAGGATCACCAACTGCGAGGAAAGCCATGGTCACCAGGTCCGCGGGAAAGGTCATGGCCTCCATTTTTTGGGATTCGAAGGGAGTTTTGTTGTTGGATTTCCTAGAGACTAGAGACGCTCATTTGTTGCAGCAGTTACGAGTGCAGATCAAGATCAAGCGGAGAGGGAAGCTGACGAAAGGCGTGCTCTTCCATCAAGACAATGCGCCTGCACACACCTCCGCTACCGCCATGTCTGCCATCCAAAGTTGTGGGTTTGACATCATTTCCCATCCACCCTATTCTCCTGATCTCCCATCCCTATTCTCCCATCTCTTCCCAAAAATGAAATTGGAGCTCAGTGGTCAGCACTTCGCATCCAACAGTGACGTCATGGAGGCCGTTGAGGAGTATCTGGACTCCAAAGACTCACACTTCTATGAGCAAGGGATCCGCGCATTGCAGCACCGTTGGGCTAAGTGCGTTGATTGTAGGGGAGATTATGTCGAAAAATAAATATGTATCGTATGCGAAATATGCTTTTTTCTATATCGGGCCGCGAACTTTTCAATCACCCCTCGTAGCATCAGCCAAAATGCTGATTTGGCTGATAAATTGTCTGACAAGTGGCTGTTTACAGTTTATAGTGTACTTACGAAACCGATTTACAAAACGAGAATAACAATATGTACGAAAGAGCTATTGTTCATGCTCATGCACTACGAATGCGATTGGTTTCCTATTGGATTATCTTTATCATCCGATAGGAAAGCCAATCGCATTCGTAGTGTATAAGCACGAACAATAGTGCTTTCGTACATATTGTTATTCTCGTTTTGTACATGGGTTTCGCATTCAAAATCAGCCAGCTTTCGTGCTCTACATCGTAGTGTATTCTGTAAAGTGTAGGTTACACAGCCAAATCACAGACAATTTAGTAGTCAAGCAATTATTTCGGCTGTGACATGTAGCAACAGTTAAAGTTCTTCCTTATCAGACTTTCTCTCTGATCGCATTGACATTGCTTTTACTGTATGCCATACTTCTTATTAGTAGCTAACCAATTTTTGAAAGATTAGATGGTATTCTTGAAAATATCAATTACACGTGAACGCAATGTAGAGAACAAAAAACATTTTGTCTGTAGACATGGAGTCATGACGGTAGGAGATCTGCATCTTGATATCATGTGTCATTCATTTCATAATGCATGATTTTGTAAGGCTTTCTATGTCCACAGGTTAATAAGTTCCACGAAGCAGGTAATTATTTTCCTGATTGGAAATTATTAACATGGTGCCTACTTCTATGGAAAAAGTCATGCATTATAACAGATAATGCATAGATTTCTTCGGTCATTATCTATTACTTAAATGTTTTTTACAGCTTTCAAGATATATATCTCTGAAGTCATAGCCATCATATTCATTGGGTGCTATCATGTCTACAATTACGTGAATGTTTTACAGTGAGAGCGTCATAGAAGTGTGTAACGCATAATTTCTATTTGATATGAATATCGGATTTATTTACTACTTATCATGTGTTAGTCAGTAATGCATTGAAAACACCTAGACTTATAACAAAATCAGAAGTATGGACATATTTGTCTGATATTTTTGACAGCTAACATTTTGTTCTGAACACCTGCTTTTGGCTGTCCATTGCCTGCGATTGTCTGATCATTATTCCTACTAATTTGGCTGAGTACAGTTGACAATGTAGCAATTTGTATTTACTATTTTGTGAAGCGAGATGCTTGCAGTGCACATTTGCTAAAATCAATGAAAACTATTTTCTTATTACATTGAAGGAGTTTATTGAGAAAATGGTAGTACCCAAGAATACTTCTTCCTAGATATAGTATTCTTAATGCTACTTATCCGTTTTGCTGCCACTGCGACTATTGATGTTAATGCCGCGTTCCTAGACTTAAAAGTTGCTGCGGAAATCATTATCCGATGCAATGCATGTGTGATTCTTTGTCTATGCAAATAAAAGCTATAGGTAAGACAGTTTTACAGGATCTTATGCAGATAGCAGATTCAGAGACACTGAATTCTTGTGAAAATAAAAATGTTTCAACCGATTCTTCGTACAGCTCATAGTTAAGAATTCAAAGTAAAATGTCTTACTTGTACATTGCTGTACTCATGTCTAAACGTTTTCATTCTAAAATTTCTAATTTCAATGATAAAAGCAGTTTCTTCTTTCTTAACATTTCTGATGAAAAAATATTATATCTTTGATTGAGATATCTTTCTTCCATCAGAGATAGATACTACAATTTCAAAACAGAAGTCTGAGAAGTAAAGAAGTTAATTACGCTTAGCAGTGTTCGGTTCTGATACATTAAAACTTCCATCTGTTTTGATGATGTGTTTAGATTCACACAGCAATTTTTACGTCTGGAGAGGAAATTCGCGAAAATCTTTCCAATAAGGCGTTGCGTTTTAGAATAAAATTACAGCAATTTGTCTTGAATAATGCTATCGAGAATCATTATTTGTTATTGTGTTTCATTGCAATGAAGTCTCTATGTCTTTCAGCAGACTGTCTAAAAAATTATTCAGAGTATTAAGAGTTGTCGGTATAGTAATCAATAATATCGCCTTGCCAGAAATAGCTCCTGATTACATTTTTCACAGTTTAACCCTCAGAGAGCGGAGCCATAGTCCAGTGGATCACGGAGCCATATTTTCTCTATCACTTTTTGTGCTGAAGATATATATGAACCCCTCATGTCCATGCAAAATCATCATTTTAGACAGTGAATTTGCATGTGTTATTTCATTTCAATTGAATCAGTAGAAGTATGACACATGTAAATAGGCCAAGCCAAACCCCCCTCAGATCTCGGAGGGTGTAGAAATTTCCATAGCAAAAGTTTTACTATCAAATGAAAAATGATGTTGTGAATGTCCACGATGGTGCATAATGAGTGAAATTCATTTATTCAATGTTTACATCATGTTCGTGCATGTGCGTTGTGTCAGAAGATCGCAAAATGTGAATGTTCTGTTTTCGCATATGAATTGGCGTGAATGGACGGCCTAAATGAACAACTCAGCATAAGCCAATGTTCAAAATGAAAGCTATCATTATATTCATAGTTCAACACAAAAACAGACTGTTGGCAAAGTTTTCACAGAGTAATTGATGAGTTTGAGATCTCAACAGTTGCTTTGAGTGTTTCCTCATTGTTAGTGAAATGAATGAATTCGTTCAACACGAAGATTGGATTTCGTGACTGAACTCCGCCACGGTTCGGAAACGGCAATCATTGGACCAAGGGAGTCGATATTGTGGAAAGGCATGTTATATATAAATGTGGAAAGGCATGCATTGTTATATATAAAAACATCGAAGTTTTAAGATGCTACACGTGTTTCAATTGCATCAGCAGCCGAATCATTCAAGGAACTGATATCGAAATCCAGCTCTAGCTCATCTAGTTGCTTTTTCTTTCAATTGAAAACGGACGTGAATCTTCTGCTGTTGGTTGTTGATAATTTAGTTGCTCCAGCCTCCTCTTCGTCACTTGAATCGCTATCTGATGATATGACATAGCTCGGATCCTGAATATCATCTCTGTCATCGATTTCCGGCTCTGCGAGCGACAGTATCAGCATCTATTCTAAATGCAAACAAATGACGAGTGACAACGTGATAGTTTGAAATCTGGAAAGAGGAAATATTATTGATTCTTGAAGCCGCCAATCAGAATGCAGTATTCGATCAGATTGTCATCCTGATGTATCTTCCGATATCCATATCAATTGTTTAGGATATCATATTAATTCCCAATGCATCATATTATATTATGATACGTACGAAATTTCTATGCAGAGCAATGTAGTGCAATGTCAAAGATATATTGTTATTGAAGAATATCTATAAACAAACACAATTTAGAGGGAACAATGCTTCATTTGAAGGGCAACAATGAAAATGAAGTCAAAAAGTTACAAGGGTCTAGCAGACCCTGTCAAAGTTTGGAAAGTAAACGTATGGAAACTGCCACTGAAGTTTATTTGGATTGTTGTCTCTCTCTGGCACCTTTCCATCTGCTGAAGATCCGTAATTGCCCCAGCCTCCACGTTGTTCAGCTTTTCTTTCACAACCACCTTACCATACTTTCCGATAGGCAATGCTCTTGACTTTTCTGTCATGCCTGATGACAAAATGTTGAAACGTCACATTTTCACCTTCTCTGCGTTTTCTGCAGTATCGTTGGACTCTTTGAGGGTTTTTATGTCCACTATATTGGGCTATTTCTTCATTTGTTTTGCCATTTCCTTTCAAAAGACTTATTGCAGTAACACGCACACAGTGATTTGTGTATCGTTTGGAAAGCCCCGCAGCCAATGACAAATTTTGCAGTAAATTTCCGATGGTGTGCTTTCCAATAACCATCGAGTCGCAGTACCAGCCCATATTACTGGAAGCAGGCACTTTCCTCTTCAGTGGCTTTGGGAAGAGATGTGAGTCCGGCAACTTGGCGACATAAAGCTCGAGTGCGTGAACAGGACAGTTTTCTTTGCTTCCTGTCTGGTACATTCTTGCATTTTGAATGCTTTCGTACTCCTTTTGAACTAAAGAAGTTTTAGCGTTTCTTAGTGATTCTGATGTTATCCATTCTAGTTCTTCATTATCAACCCCTGATAACTGTTGTCCGGGAATGTTACTGAGGCGAAGTAGAGACATCTTTACTCTTGGAATCTATGCTTGCAACTGGCAGCAGGAAGTAAGGAAGTAGAAGTTTGAACAATTCTATATCATGAAATTTGAAATTACCATTTTGTTCCTAGGCAGCCATAAGAAATTTCATAAATGATACCAATACTTCAATGATATCTAATATAATTAGCAAATTCATTACACCTGATTATGGACATTCAAATGAAAACTATGGACATGTCCCTGGATATCTAATCCATCCACGCATTGAATACAAAAATGTGTCTTTACTTCAGCTAATGGCATGAATGAAATGATTTCACGAATGTATTTTGTAGTCATAGAAATTTCGTACAATAATATTATATCATAGAATTTTTTGAAATCAATGTGTGATTTGGAGGGCACTAACGTGCCCTCCAAATCACACATTGCTTTCAAAAAATTCTATGATATAATGTTACATTGCATTTCATGTCTCTATTTTACAATAAATAACGCATCATTAAAACTGCTTATGTTACATTCATGATAACACAAAATTATCTTATGTTGGAATAATCAATAAACACTGAATTCAGAAAAGATAAAAACATGTCTTATCTGCAAACGAGAAAATGTGTTTAAAAACGTTTCCTAGAAAGTTGACACAGATTTCAAACTTAAATCCATTTAACACAAAATATATTAATTTGATGCGTCTTAATTATGTATATATTGTCACAGTGAAAAAAATATTTTGCATATCTTCAAACTAGGCCATTTAAAGTATGTAATATACATGTATATGTTACTGTGGGACTGAAAGGGTTGATAAAATGCAAACTATTTTCATATCTATATTAACGTAGCAAACCTAAGGGCCTAGTCATGCAGTGTCTAGTTTCTTTTACTCATTCTGTAGGATTCTAGTCATTCAACTCATTCTTCGTTTGATTCTATATCCGTGGTTCTGTCTGTCATAAGATAAAGCCCATCCAAAGTAAAATAATTAAAATGCACGGTTTTGGATCTGTGTATTCAGAAAACAGAAATATAGGGAAATGACGTCAACGGGTGATTTTTCAGTGAAGTTAATAAACCATCAATTTCACTTGCTCTAAAAATCTTATGGCCCGTGAAAATAGATCTTGGAAGGATACCATTCAACAAAACATGGCAAAGTCGCTTATCTTTCCTGGCCTGGTACAGTCAATTTGCTCAGAAATCAGAAACAGACATGTATATACATTTACTATAGCCTATTTAGTCCAGCAGCCAGAACGAGTTTCTGCAGGGAACGAGGCCGAAAGTGAGACTTTCACAGAATGATGTACACCCTATGCCTACTATGAATTTACACGTCTGCCGAGTTCTAGTGAGTTCCTCTTCTTGTGAGACAAGATCAAAGAAAAACATGTAAATCCAATGGGTCGCAGATTGTAGTTTTTGAAAAAAATGAAATTTTCTATGTTTTCTGTGATTTAAGGAAAAGTACTAAGCCCAGAGTCAGTTTTTGACATGGAATGTCTTTCGGTCCCATGAAGCACATGTGCTATTTTCAGGCTTTTGATCGACAAGGCATGTGAGATTTTGGCTGAATGTGGATGAAGGTTCTCAAAATGTCTGTGTTTGCCGACATTAAGAGGCTCGCCAAATCTGAATGTGTCTAGCATTATAGACAGGGATGCATGAACATGAAATGAAATGACCTGAAGACATTCAATACCAAAATTATGACTCTTGGCTCAATACTTTTCGTTTAATCAGAGAAAACATAGAAAATCTCATTTTAATAAAAAGCTGTCATCTGCGACCGATTGGATTTCCATGTGTTTTTCTTTGATCCTGTCTGACAAGAAGAGGAGCTCACTAGGAACTCGGTAGACGTGTAGATTCGTAGTAGGCAGAGGATGTATGTCATTCTATGAAAGTCTCACTTTTGGCCTCATTCCCTGCAGAAACTCGCTCTGGCTGCCGGACTGTAAAAAGTGAAACACGGCTCAATAAAGAAGAGAAGGCTATATCACTGTAGCTGCCAATGTTATCTCAATGCTATGTCAGTATGGCTGCCGGACTAATTGCCGCAATTCATGAATTCATAAGATTTCCTTAATTTCTGAAAGTTCGGATTTCACTCAACTTTGTGTATAAAATTATTATCAAACAGCGTCTAACATTGCACAATATTGATTTATGTGGTTGTGAATATTTAATGACCAAATAATTCATTTGTCAGATATTTTCATTGTGATTCGAAGTTTGTCTTAACAGCCATTTGAGAAAAACAAATATTTCTGCGCAGATCTGAAGTACCTCTCAGTCAAACGAATGATATCTGGTAAATGAATCGTCAATCTTATTCTTTTCTGTTATTGCTAGACTTCAGAGAAAGGAAATGTTTTCTTTTGTTGATGTGAATAAGCTCTGAGCTGTCTTAGGAATTCGGAAATCGCCTCAAGACCATAAAGGTAGACGTATCTCATTATTGAATGGCTTGAATTCCACTGAGCAATTATAGTAATTAAAATGTTCAGAATTCCGAAGTTATTCCGATGTTATTCTATCAGATATGTTGAGATAATGTCCACTCACGACAGACTATCATGCATGCACATGTAAGCTATCTGATGTTGCTCTGATCTGATCTCTTGCAACATGATCTCTCTCTCTCTCTCTCTCTCTATGTGTGTGTGTCTCTGTTAATCGCATGTACTATACAAGTTACTATCAATTTTCTGAAGACATTTTGTACTACAGTGTGGGACAAATTATTACGCTCAGTCATAATTTTCTCGTGTATTCACTATTTGAGTTTCAAATCCCATTTATAACGTACGCAATGCGAATATCTAACTTGGTCATAGTGCATTGCTATTGTGATGAAGAACAATTTCTTTTCACAATGAAATGATATTTATATTCAAACATAGAAAGGTACCTAAACAGAATTTGTGATATGCAGATAAGTGCAAGCCATTACTAATCGTATGGAATAGCACAAGGGAATCACTAAGTGCTACACCAGCTTCCGAAGGAATCATTATCATCCCTCAGACAATTTTGGCATGTTTTAATCAGATTTGATAGTTCAAAACTCACAATATGATAAGCCTACTTGGCTTAACCACCTTTTCAGTGAATCACTTCCATAAGTCGTCATGTTATGCGACCTGTAGGGCCGAAGATTATCCTATAAATCTTACATCACGGAATTTAAGTTTTCTAATAAGCTCTTGCCTTGCGTAGATAATAATATTACTGAATCTTGCCTCTAGTAATCCCCAGATATTCTCCAAGTGTGAAAAGTCAGGGAGTTCCCTAGCCAGGAGACAGAACTTTCAGAGCTAAGAAGATTGTTGATTAGGTTTGCCTTGTGGTACGGTGCATGTCACATAAACATGTAGTTATCAATGACTTCATGGCAATCTCAAAGCTATGGGATGTTACCTGATTGCATAACCGAAAGGTGTTGAGTCAGTCGTCATACCATCCACTGTGTGGAGTCCTATGGAACCTTGATGAGTTCTCCTCCAAACCATTTATTTGGTTGGATGTTTATCACTGTGACTGGGGATAATTCAGAGAGATTTCTATAATCTTGAAGACATCCACTTGATGCTTTCCTGTATAACCATTTGACACTCATCAGCACTTTCATCACATAAATGAGTTCTTGAGAGTAGGCCTACAGATTATCAAACTGGAGTCTTCTCTTTTTCATTTGAGGAGTCAAGCGCGGTGGTCTCTTGAGTCTTCTAAATGTGCGTCTTATCTCACTAAACCTTATTCTCGCTGGGCTGGAAATCTGAACACCATAGTCCCTAAACTGTCCACTCACAGACATCGGTTGCTGAGGCAAGCGAATTTCTTCGAATATGGTGAATAATAGTCCTGTCTTTTTCTTGGATGTATTTTGTTTTCGCAACCGCAGTTACCCATCCGTTGACGAAAGGACTGTTGTCGCTTATGGATTTTATAACGTCAATGACTGTATTTTGACTGGTATATACAGCGCAGTGCATTTTCAAGGAGATCATCAATTTTTGCAACAATATCCACACAAAAGTCTTTAGTATTGCTTACAATCAAGAATAGCGACTGCAATTTTGTTGGATATCTCTTTCACACGGTCACACAAAAGCAATGAAAAAGCAAGTGAATACCAAATACCTTATATATGTCCTTCATTGACTACAAGAAGGCATTTGACTCCATTGACTCCATTTGACAAAGCAGTATTTGATACTCTAACGAAACAAGGAGTACAAACGAAGTTTATTAACATCCTGAAAAAAGCACACAACGGTGGTACATCTCAGATCAGAACCGAGATAATGAGTGAAAAGGTGAAAATCATGAAGGGAGTGTGTCAGGGTGATACTTTATCACCAATTCTCTTCACAACAGCATTAGAAGAAATATTTCGAAGAGTAGACATCAGAGAAGGAGTCAGCATAAACGGAGAAAAGCTAAGCAATCTCATTTGCGGATGACATAATATCATTAGCGAATACAGAAGAAGAACTGCAGAGAATCATAACATCATTGAACGAAGAAGTAAGGAAAGATGGTATGAAAATGAAAAAGAAGAAAACAAAAGTTATGTGCAGTGAAATAGCAAAGCGAACAACGCGACAAGGAATTCAAATTGATGAAAAAATACTAGAAGAAGCAAACGAATGCCAATACCTTGGAAGATGGTTTACAGAAAATAACGAAATTGGCAGAGAAATAGATCACAGAATTAATACTGGTTGGAGAAGGTTCGGACAATACAGCTAACTACTCAAACACAGGAACATCCCAATATGTCTGAAACGAAGGTTGTTTGATACGGTCATACTGCCATCACTGACGTATGCTGCAGAAGCGCGGAACTAACAAATTGACAGGAATGGAAACTGGCTGTGGCACAAAGAAGCATGGAAAGAGCAATGTTAAACATTACGCGGAAGGACAAAAATACGGAACGAGAAAATCAGGACGAAATGAAAGGACGAGAATCATTGACATAACGAGTAAAATCAGAACGACGAAGGGACACCGGGCAGGACACCTAGCCAGAATGAACAACAACAAATGGGCCAAGAAAGTAACAGAATGGACGCCACTAGAAAGACCAAGGCGAAGAGGAAGGCCAAGGAGAAGATGGAGAGACGATATTGAGGAAAAGAGCGGAATCAACTGGATTCAGAAAGCGCAAGATCGAAGAAGTTGGAGGAGTGAGTGGAGGCCATCTGCCTGTAGTGGCACGAATGGCTGATGATGATCTCGTTTACAAACTGATGAAAGCCCGTGACTTCTCTGACAGCTTGATAATTCCAGTCGATCCAATGGTATAAGACCGAGCTGAAAAAATTGAGGAAATTATATGAACGGCATTAGTCAGCTTTAGAATTATATATGAAAGGCTAATACCACAAGGTAGTTTCAAAATACATGTAACCGAAAGAACATAGAAATGAAACAAAGTTTTGTTATTTAAACGTCATTTGTTCCCAGTTTGCTTTATTTGTTATAGTTCTACGAAGAACGTTTCATGAATAAAATAATCTGAAGCGCATTCTTGAAAACAACCCGATTCTTCTCAATTTTTGTGGGCGACTGTAATAATGTGTCCCATCTGCACTTGAGGATGCTGTTCATCTATAACGAATAAATTAAAAGTTTCGAAACAATTATTCGCTATGCATGTATATTTGGCGTGTCTAATAAGTTCCCGCACTGGACATATTTTGAGCAAACGACAAACTATTCAATCAAATTAACATTAATCTAAGAAATCGTGATCATCAAGCTTCTTTAGAAACTAAAATAGACGATATGGGTGATGTCTTCGTAACTTAAATAACACGAGCTTTGTATAGTAAGTCGAAAAATGTTCCTCGAATATGTTCGAATATGTAGAATTCCATGTATTTAGAGAAATGCGATTGGCATGCAAATTAAAAGAATGTACAGTAGGTTAATGGAAAAATAGCAAACGACACATACGATGGCCCATTAAGGGGACTTAATTACCAGCATGGAGCATCATTTTGTGACAATGCTCAAGAGCATGCTCAAGTTCATTTTGACACTTCTCCCTTGGGGAAGGGAATGAAAAGTTCGCATTGCATGAGAGAGAACTTCTTCATCGTCGGCGAATTTCTTTCCTGGAAATTCATTTTTTGAAGAGAATGAATGTTTTGACGTGCGACCACAACAGGTCTTTCAACTTAACGGGATTCGCTCTTCGGGAATGCCGGTTCCACCAGTAGTACGGACGAAAATTCCACGCATCTTTGCAAATTTAGTGTTTGGCCCGGGCACAAACATCGGTGGTAATTTTTCCGCCGCCTGCAATAGCAAGGAGCAATGTCTTCCTGCTCGGAATCTTTGGACGGACAACAGTTGGCCCCTATTCGGATGACACCAGGATTTATGTTGTTGCTTCTTCAGAGCTGTTTCGTAGAGGGACAACTTTTGCATGTGACCACTGCTGAGGGGAAATAATGGATTGGATTTCCATGGCATAAAGTGATTATGTTTTCTGCACAAGGAATTCACTTCCTTTCCTTGTCGTTGGAAAGATAGTGGGTGATCCAAGTGTATATAGTCAAGCTTTCGAAGATTAAGCTCATCGACAAGAATCAGTCGGATTGTGCCTTTCGAGACATCTTCTGCCTCACCAAGCGCTCAAAGACTGATTCTCGGTTCTTCATCGATAATCTCCTTCTAGCATAGAAATTGATAACAATAAAACCTCTAGAATGGAAGTAAAGCTTCATGCGATACACAATGGTGGCACAAAATTCGCACGCATTTTCACTTACATGCACTTGTCAACGTCTGTTTCATTGGGTTAGAGTTAGTCACATGTGCAATTGTAAGCATTTCATTGGTGATCCATGCCCCAACTTTGTTCCCCCTGATGTGCCGTGACCTTGAGTCAATTTCCATTCTAGTCAACTTTAGATAAACAATCTATTTCTATGCCTTCTAGTGATATACGCACAGAATTAGACAGGTCTTCTTTTCTTCTGTTTGACTAGAAAGGAAGCATTGGAAGATGTAACGTTAATGAAATGGCATAATCTGCTGACATAATACCATAGCAATCAAACAATGAGCAGCCAGTTCAACATTATACACGCCAAATTGTGCAAAGTTTCGGTGATTGTTATCAACCGGATCACACAGCAAAGAGATGCAGACGATGTCAAGTTCTACAGAGAAGTTTGCGAACGTTTATTCGTGCGGTTGCTAAATGCTAACCTTTTTAATAATGATCGGAGGATTCAACATTATCGAGAAAACCTTTGCGCAATGATCTGAATCGTAGCGATAGATGTATTTTGAAGGAATGAATAGCAAATCCGCAAGCCACGCACGACTAGTTTTCCTATCTCTGCAAGGTGTTAAAAATGTCTTTTTGCCCACTTCGTAAATTCCTGTATTTGCCATCGTTTTGAAATAGTTTGTACTTCTAGCAAAGTGATGCGCTTAAACAATCTAATTCGTTGGATTTGGGGTTTCCGCTGTGGATTATGTCATCGGCCTTACACTTCATTCATCGTCTTTGAGCGACCGTCTTCCGTATTTAAACCGTTTGCACCGATCGAAAACTGTTCTACGGGAAGGAATTGCAAGCTTTGTTCGCCTAAGTTGATTTAAAATTTCAATAGGTTTGAGAGCTTGTCGCAATACGAGAAAAATGTATGCTCGAAAATGTGTCTTGATTAATTCCACAGTGATCAAATTAGGCTGCTTGCACTATTGAATTGACCAAATTGAATGGATAGTTTAAATTTAGTGAAAAACAAAAAGTCGAAAAGATCACTGACATTATAGAAATTTTGAAAGCTTAGGTAGATATCTACAAACATCCGTAAAAAATGAGCGAAATGAAATAAGAATCTAAAAACCACTTTACAGAGAATTTAATACATGTAAACTTGCATCAAATACAATATGTACGAAGCTTAAATGCATGGGGTTGTCAAGTCTAAAACGGAATACCTAATAATCTCAAGTATCTCATTTCTGTGAATTGAGTGGAATTTTGATAAAAAATATGATTGTCCTGAGATTCAAATCAAAATACTAATTTTTATAACTTGATTAGTACATGTGTAGCATGAATGGAAGAACCAAGTTTTGTATAGAGAGCGCAAGTTTTGTATCACTTACCCAAGGTTGACCCAAAACCCAAGGTCCAACCTTCAATATCGCTTCAAGAAGAAATCAGTACCGCTAAAGTCATGAAAGTCAGCAACCAAATTTTAGAAGTACTACCAAAACAAAAATGGCAAAGGACAATTTTAATAATTTCATACTAACTTTCACTAATAACTACTTGAAACCACGATTGCAGAGAGTACGTTGGATTGGCTACGTCACATATCTTGTTGAAGTGAGTAGTGGCGTCCCTCAGGGATCAAGTTTCGGACCTCTTATTTTTGGATACTTCATGGTCGATTTAACTTTGTCTGAGTCAATGGATGTAAATATTATCAAGTATGCTGATGATGTCCTGTTGGTTGGTAAATTATCTAAAAATGATTCATGCAGCCGTCTTCATGAAGCAATACACTTTGTTAACGACTGGATTGATCAAAATGGTATGGTTCTCAGTAGAAAAAAGTGCAAACAGATGTTTGTTTCTCTACAGAATCCCAGTAGGTCGGACTTTTCTACTTTTCTGTTGGCAGGAGTTTGTGCAGCTCATAATTTCAAATTTCTTGGCATCAGATCGGATTCTAAATTCAATTGGGGCAGTCATGTGTCTGCAATATGCAAGAAAGCCTCTTCTCCCTTGTATTTTTTAAGACAACCAAAAGAAAGATATGATTTTGATATATAGGAACTGTTTGAGAAGCATAATTGAATTTAGTGCACCACTTTTTGTGGAATTGAACAAGACAAATAGTGATATTTTGAAGAGAGTGCAAAGCAGATCGCATCACATTATTTGTGGATCATCTAGCTGTTTGCGTAATAATTTTGCTCCCTTATCATATCGTCGTATCATGATTGCAATGGACCTTTTGACACGTTATTGTGTGATGATTGCTCCGGAAACTTTGAGGTATTCAGGAAAACTGCGCATGCCGGAATGCCTGCTAGCCTTAAGGGAAAGGTATTTTCTTCCGTCAGTGATCCGCCTACATAATTTTGGATTTTTCAATGAAAGGAGGACGTGACTATTTTCGTGCATTTTGTGTTGATGGTTTTCTTCTTCTTAGATATGCCTTTTTTCTCTTGACTCGAAACTTTTTGATTTGCACATTTAGCCCCAGAATTTTCACTATTGAGGCCTGACGAAAATAAACGTCTATTACTATTATTATTATCTTAAAAGGCTAATTTTATTCTACTTAAGTCAAGCTGTTGAACACTCTCCGTGTATTCGAACTCTTTGTTCAGGAGCTATGTGAAATTTCCGTTTGATGACGATTCGTTGGGAGCGCTTGGGGTACTCCCTTCGCATGGCTCGGACTTCACTTCAAGTTAGGGCTCTCAAGACGGCATGCACCACAGACAGACTGATCATCACCGCAATCATCTCCAACATCTATTCTGTAATTTTGAAGAGAACAAAATGAGCTCTGAACTCTCTCTCTCTTTCATCGATTGAAGTCGACAACTAATTATTCTGTGAGCACCTACGCAGTTTATCCTTCACAGAGAAATATATTTTCATCAAAGTAGAGTAATGAACAGCTACTACTTCGACTGATGACGAATTGTCTTCAGAAATCACAAAGTTGCCCCGAAAATGCCCTTCTTTTGCATCGCTTATCATCTACTTGCCATCTTTGGTGGCAATTGATTGTCACTTCCTCCGAAGGCATACGACGTACCGGATTACCGTAATGTCATTTTGGAATCTCATGCACGTTTGACTGAAATAGAAAAATTCTTTCAACGATAAATGTCTGAAATTGCCATTGGGTCGACTCCTAGTTGTGAAGGAGGAGAGAAATGTTGACGTTGAGCACTCAATTCCATGTTTGATGACAATTTTCTTCAATCAGGGGATGGCAATTTTTTGCAACAATAGGAATATGCATAGGAAATGAAAGTTCGTCAACATCTTATGAGCAGGGAATAAAAGGAGATGCAAAAATGTATATTTTTAAATCAGTTGAGTTCTCTTCCGATTCAGGGTTACCCTCTAACGCACATGCGACGATAATCCGAAGTGAGTGGTCGAATCAGCAAACCTGCAGCAATTCTACTGTTGATCCTTTAAAACAAAACTGCCAAATTTACGCGTTTGTGACCAAATTTTGCCGTATTATCAAACAGCTCCAAATATTGTTGGATTTATACATCGAATAAAGTATTAGTAGTGCTTTGTAAATACTACTCAAAAGTCGTGGCAAATATAAGTAGTCATTTCTGTATATAATTTTCCTTTTCTTTTCTTCAGAATTCTTTGAGTATCTATGAGTCATTAAACTTCTTTATAATCATATTTGAAATTCGTTGATGCTGAAAAATGATATTTTACAGATACGTTGAAACCGCTTCATGTGAAGAAACGTCCTTATCATTATGGAAATCTGCATAATTCAGTTGTAACAAAGTAGATTGAAATCCTCTTGGTCTCTTACTTTCCTTAAGTTGCATTTGCATCGCTAATGTGTAAGTACTTTTAGCCAGCTTATCATCGCAAATAGAAATCATTTAGGATATCTATGGCTAAAATTAGAAAAAGGAAACATTTTTTCCTGGAAATTTTCCTAGAGATTTTCATTTCCAATTCCGATTTATAGCACGAAGAATAACGAGTTTGAGCAAATGAAAATCATCCAAGTACACTGCTTTAGAAGTAAGGGAGGTGCTGGTGAATCGCCCCGTTCGGACATCCGTGTGTTTCAGAGACCGAGCAGTAGCAATCAGCTACATTTGTTGTGAATCATGAAACCAGGGTGTCTAAATGAGTCATTTAAAGACGGAGTACTTGCGGTCCGATCCAGGGAGTGAAAAAAATGGAGATTCAAGTTCAGTCATTGAAGAGAGTGGATCATCTCTAATATTCGGGATCCATGAAAGCTTCGGAGGTGACCATAAGTGATATCTGACAACACGTGACATGTGGATTGAACAGTTAAGCCTCAGCCACACTGAAAGCAAAGCAAAAGCGAGCAAACGTATCTCCGCAAGCTATCAATCGCTCTTGTTTGCTTTGCTCGCAGTGTGGCAGTCTACAACTGCGGTAATGATGACTTGATATTTGCTGCAAAACGCTTTGCTCGGAAACGCTTGGAAAAGCTCGCAGTGTGGCTGAGGCCCTAGAATAAACTGAATTCGGTACAAGATGTACATGCACTCTTCAATGATTCGACATGTGATCCTATGCATGATTGTCGGGTCCTCTCGGGGCAAGTGAACAATGTTAGTAAAATGAGGTTGCTTCGGTGGATGGCGCACTACACTGTAAATCGCTGGATACGAAAATTACATACAAACATATACCAAAATTACATGCAATTTGAAACTAACATATGATACGAGATTCTCGTATGCTTACAGATATCTGGTATCTTTTTCATACCACACCTCACTTAATTTCGTATGTGGTTGGTATGTAGCGATACGAACTATTCTATCTGTGATTGGCTGTTTTACACTGAAATACGAGATGTTGGTATGTTTTACATACGAGACCCGATGCAAATTGGTATGTCTTTCGTTTGAGCAGCTTTAACTGACATAGCAAAAAAATATATGTATTACATACTACTGTCAAACATTTTTCAGTAATACCACTCGTGAATATATTTTTTAGATAGCGTGTTATTTAAGTAGATTAGATTTATTGTATAATTTATGCTCCTCGAGACTGACGTCGTTGCTACTTGTCTAGCAACGTTAACAGGACGTTCAGTTAGCTCTACTTTATGAACCACATAGATAAACATCAATTCATTCAAACGATATCGTTTGTGCAACCATGTTGACTTATATATCTCAATCATACCTACTTTTGCGTTCATGAATTAAAATGTGTTTTTATTTCGGATTGATAATTGCTCATTTTCAAAATTACATAATGCATAATTGTTGATGGCTGAATACTTATTGATTAGTCATTAAATGCCTTAGATTTACGTGTATTAAAATCGAATTCAGTATTGGAAGTTTTACTGTTGAATGTCATTATCTCACTACTTACAAACCAGTAGTAGCATTAGTGTGATCTTTATTGACCAAAGGCTTTAAATCAACATACTTTAAAAATGATTGCTGATTTCTTTTAACATTGTGCTGGTATGGCTTTAGTATGTAAAGCATACCACATTCGAAATAACATACGAAAAGCATACAACTATATACCAAGAGAATACAGAAATATACCAAAAAAATATTTTGGTATGCGTCCTTCGTATGTGATTTGTATTGAGCGATTTACAGTGTATACGTGGCTGGACTGCATGACCAAATATGAGAATAGAGAATGTGAAGATAGCCCGATACAAAGCGTGGTAAGATTGAAAGGCAGAAGCTCCTGAATCATGAGTGTCGTCGTGGGGAGAGCTATCTCTCTAGAAAAGTGTGCTGTCTCCGAGTTGAGGGAAAAGGAAGTGGAGACTCTCCGAGGAAAGCCTGTGACCACCAACATGAATGCAAAGAGAGTGAATGACTCAATAATGAACAACCAAAGATAGTGGGGAAGGAGATGTGGACGTACTGTGGGATGCGCGAGACAGTGTTCATCAAGGTGAGTAGGATGAGCAGCTGTAGATTAACTCTTGAATGAAGCTGCAGCTTTAAATGCGTGCACATTCACTCTAGTTTACAGGAATCAAATAAATTACTCTCTATTATCATTAGCTTATGGGTTGTCTGACTTCACTCTGTGTATTGAAAGAAATCTTGTTTTGCATGTAAATTAAATTTGATTTTGACAGTCAAGTTGATTTTGATAAAATCAACTGATTAAGCCGAACTGATAGATTTCTATTTCATAAACAATCACAACCACAGAATTAGATTGTTTAATCGTATCACTTTGCTAGAAGTGCAAACTGATTCAAAGCGATGGGACATGCACGAACTCAATAAGTGGGCAAAAAGACATTTTTAATACCTTACAGAGATTGGAAAAATAGTCGTGCGTCGCTTGCGGATGGCTCTGAATTCCTTCAAAATGCTCAGAACGCCACGATTCCTTCAGATTTGGAGAATTCAGATAATTGCGCAAAAGTTTTCTCGATAATGTTGAATCCTCCGATAATTATTAAAAAAGTTAGCAGGCGCATGAGAAAACGTTCACAAACTTCTCTGTAGAACTTGACATCGTCTGTGTCTCTTCGGCTGTGTGATCCGGTTGATAACAGTCACTGAAACTTCACACAATTTCGCGTGTTTAATGTTGAACTGGTTGCTCATTGTTCGATTGCTATGTCAGCAGATTGTGCCATTTCATTTACGTTACATGTTCCAATGCTTCCTTTCTAGTCATACAGAACAAGAGACGACCTGTCTAATTCTGTGGATAGAACGTTAAATTGAAATTCCTTCCGAAAGTAGGTCAGATCAAGAAACACTACTGATAAATCATGTGACTGCTGTGTTAGATTTCTATCAATTGTTAAAAAGTCAATTTCATAAACATTGAAGCGACTGATCTGACAACTGTCAAATTTCACTGATAAAAGCAGCTGAACTTCTATCAGTCAACAGAGGATGATAAAATGGATTTGCCACAGAATTTGACAGGTCGTCTCTTCTTCTGTTTGACTAGAAAGGAAACATTGGAACATGTAACGTAAATGAAATGGCACAATCTGCTGACATATACCATAGCAATCGAACAATAAGCAACCAATGCAACATTAAACACGCAAAGTTGTCTGCAGTTTCTGTGACAGTTATTAACCGGATCACACAGCAAAGTGACACAGTTGATGACAAGTTCTACAGAGAAGTTTGTGGATAATATTTTTTTCGGGCGCATGCTAACTCTTTTAATAATGATCGAACTGCCCAAAATCATCAAGAAAACTTTTGCGCAATGATCTGAATTCTTCGAATCTGAAGGAATCGTGGCGTTCGGAGCATTTTAAAGGAATTCAGAGCAATCCGCAAGCGACGCACGACTATTTTTCCTATCTGGGCAAGGTATTAAAAATTTCTTTTTGCCCACTTAATAAGTTCCTGCATGTGCCATCTGTTTGAATCAGTTTGCACTTCTAGCAAAGTGATACGCTTAAACAATCTATTTCTGTGGGATTTGCTGGAAAATATTTGACGGGTTTGATACCGTAAGATACTGGCAAGACTATCAGTCAGCTTTTCTTTTTAAAATTTCAAAAACATATTGCAATTTTTGCTCATCTATTTTTAAGAAGCAATTATTTAAATGCTGCACATCAGAAGAGGATTTGTAGAGAACAAATATTTTAATCAGTTAAATGCGAAAAAGAAAGAAAATAGAATCAGTCACTTTCACGGTCTGAAACTTGTTTTATGTAAAAGCTTTATTTTAAGCCGCAAGTGCTGCAGTCAGCAAGGTCCTTGCTAACTGCCAAACAAGACGCTCTTGCGATTCAAATCTTCCCCGAGAAATAGCAATTTCTGACCGGTGGATAACATTGTGTGTGATATCATTAAACTATTGAAATCTTCAACTTAACCATGTACTTACTACAGAAGCGTGTTGTTATCCAATCAAGAGAAAGGTAATGTAGCGTCGATACAACGCAATCAGAAACAATTATAGGTCAAATACAATGACGAAGCTACAAGCGTTTTATCAGCTATATGTTGCTTTTATCAGTCGTCTATGAAATTGACATTCTATCAGTTGATAACAAACAACCGACAACTGATAACTGATACTCGTATACTTGTATGCAATAGGCCCCTCCTGTCCACGTTGCCACATGTATATCATCCATTGTCCATTGAGCTATCAAATTTCTATGCCAAACAAATCCCGCTTCCCGGAGAAGTTTGACACAGGTTTTTCTTTGAATAGACTTTCAATGATAGCATAATTTCCATCAAATGTTCCGTGATGTTAGTGAGCAAATTGAAGTTCTTTGTACATCTGCGAAAGACAATTTCTTATTTCCTTGTAGATGTGTTGAAAAACACAATGTGCACTGAAAGCTTTGCCTTTGACAATCAATCATTATTCAGACATTTCTTTGCAGAAAATTGCAGTCTTCTACGAGAACTGCAATTTTGAGGAATACAGGAAATGATTACGTTATCATATTTCATCTTTATTCGATGCGAATGATATGTCTAAGACATCAACAGACTGCAATCATCCTGCTTTTATAGAAGAAATAACATATTTTTTCGATTTGATATCCCGTGGCGTGTATTTATTAGATGAGTTTGATATGAAGAAGAAATTAAAGTTGGAGATGAATCCGCAAACATGAAAATTCTTTACCAAAAGTCTGAATTTCTTGACAACTGGTGATTTCAGTGAAGAAAATGTCTTTGCTACAGTTCACCTTTGTTACTTCCTTTCAACCATTTCAGCAAAAAAAGTATATCCTATTAGATACAACAGCTGGAATGACTTTGTGTGTGTGTGTGTAGGGGAAGCATAGAAGTTGATAACAATAAAATCTCAAGAATCGAAGTTAAGCTTCATGTTATACACAATAGTGGCACAAAAATCGCACGTATTTTCACTAAGATACATTTGTCAACGACTGTCCCAACTTGGTTCCCCCGGCTGTGTTGTGACCTTGATGAGTTTCCATTCTAGTGACCTTCAGATAATCAATCTACTTCTATGGCTGGAGGCATATTTCACCGACTTTTCGCTTTGTTTGAGTTAGTTCAACTACACTGTAAATCGCTGGATACGAAAATTACATACAATTTGAAATTAACATCTGATAGGAGATTCTCGTTCGTTTACAGAGATCTGATATGTTTTTCATATCACATCTCACATACTTTCGTATGTGGTTGTTATGTAGCGATACGAACTATTCTATCTGTGATTGGCTGTTTTACACTGAAATACGAGATGTTGGTATGCTTTATATACGAGACCCGATGCAAATTGGTCTTCATTCGTATGTGTTTCGTATGAGCAGCTTTAAGTCACATAGCAAAAAAATATATGTATTACATACTACTGTCAAATAACATTTTTCAGTAATACCAGTCGTGAATATTCTTTGTTTGACAGTGATTAATAACTAGTTTAGATTTATTGTAAATTTTATCCTCCACGCGATTGTCGTCGTTGCAACTTGTCTAGCAACATTTATAGGATGTTTAGTTAGCTCTACTTTATTAACCACGTTGATAAACATCAATTCATTCAAACGATATCTTTCGTGAAGTAATGTTGACTTATATATCTCAAACATAACTATTTTTGCGCTCATGAATTATAATGTGTTTTTATTTCAGATTGATAATATGCTTTATTTCAAAGTTACATAACGCATAATTGTTGATGGTTGAATACTTATTGATTATTCATGAAATGTCTTAGAATTACCTGCATTAAAATCGAATTCATTATTGAAATTATGACGCTTAACTGTGATTATCTTAATACTCACAGAACAGTAGTAACATTGGTGTGATCTTTATTGACAAAAAGCCTTAAATCAATATACTTTGGACATATTTGATGCTTTCTTTTAACATTGTGCTGGTATGGCTTTAGTATATAAAGCATACCACATTTGAAAAGGCATACGAAAAGCATACAACTATATACCAAGGGAATACAGATATATACCAAAAAATATTTTGGTATGAATCCTTCCTATGTGATTGGTATTGAGCGATTTACAGTGTAGGACAGAAAACGAAGATTCGATGATGGTTATTTCAGATGATCAGCTAGACATCATATTTTGGGAAACATGCCGTTTAGATGCTCTTTGAGCCAGGTGGTATCTGTGAGTTATTGTATCAAAATACATATATCTACTGACATGCTCTTCAATATCTTGCTTCTACATAGTTCACCTATTTTCTTGAGAGAGGAAATATCATCCTTTCCTCCCGGCAGTTTACATAGAAGAGATATCTTTTCACTCCCATACAAAATGATAGGCATTTTCATGCATGAGAAAGAATCATATAAGTCAGATATCTACATATGTCATGTATATACCGGGTGTTCCAAGAAAAGTGACGAAAACTATGCGCTTATAACTTCGTCAATTTCCACTCGATTAAGCTCACGTTTTGCATCCAAATGTAAAATACCTACAAGTTTTTGTCTGTAAAGTATGAAGCTTCAACATTGAGTACTATTAGAAAAAAAGGGCATAAGCTTAAATTTTGAGTAATTCCAATGGTTTCAGATTTCTGTAGAAGCAAATAAAAAAGCTATTTTCGTGAGAGAGGAAATATCTACTTTTCCCCTGCAGCTATTGTTGTACAGCCCGTGCGCAGTGAGGAAGCGTTTATTTCCTCTCGAAAGAATGTAGCAATCATATATGTGATTGCTATTGTAACCTCTCAGATATCTTACCTCATGCTCTCAGATATCTCGTGCTATATTTTGCAATGTTCCATAGGATATCAAAGAGCACATAAATCATAGATGTAGAAATCATTTACCATTACTAGCAATGGTAAACGGTAGACACTGAATGGTAAACGGCTCCTGAATATAGAATGAGATTTAATGCAAAGAGATGAATAGTACAGCCACTGTCTACGGCGCATTTTACAATAGCCATGACCACAATTTTCAAATTCTATACTCATCAATCAAGTCAAATGGCAAACCAGAACTGGACGTCCCTGATCGATTTTAAATTAATTTCTATGAATCTCTGTGTGAATTTTGCCAGGCAAGAATGTTGACATTCATGCACGGCAAATTAGAATTTACCCAATAAATTGCTATGACATTGCATATTGGCTAATGAAGATTTGTGAGGTTACAATGTAGCTCTTCATTTTGTGACTTACAGATATCTGTTGCTCATTATGAAATTGATGGTTGTACCGCGAAATCTATGAATGAGATAATCTTGCTACTATATTGATGTCTTTATGGTCCCTGGCTAATCATAACTTCTTTACAGATTTCGATGATTTGTCCTGTATAGGAATTTTCATAGGAAAAGTTAGCTTTCTCATCTCGTGGGACTGAAAAGTTGATTTTTCGTCCCGACAGTTTACATGGGAGAGATATCTTTTCACTCCCACACAAAATGAAAAATACATTTTTAGATTTATGTACAGTGCAGTGATCGCATGAACTAATGTTTTAATTAATGAATATCAATTTCATGAGAGAGATTCCTATATTTACATTCTGCTATTTCTCGTGACGATGTTGTCATAAAACTCCCATTGCTGAATATCTCAAAATATTCAGATTTAGATGGAGAAGTACAAATTTCAGTTAAGTAGCAAAGGTCTTGATATAATTAAATATTCTGAGTGTGCTGTCATTTCAACTTACCATTGCAACTTGAAGAATAATTAAATTTGGAAATGTTGAGGAAGCAAGAATGCAAGAGCAGATTCCCGTGTGCTTAGACGCACTTGATTATCAGAGCAGCATATCGTAATTATCAAAATGCAATCGAATGTCAATTTCGTTGCAGTCTCATTTGTCAGTTCTTTATTATGCAGTCACCGAGGTAATTACATCCGAGAAGACGTTACTTGATAAAGAACACAGGCTTGCTCTATCCATCTGAAAGACACTAATGAGAAAACTCATACGGAGTGATTAGCTCAGATATCTTTCTTATGGAAGGATCTTTCATAGTCAAGTCGGTCACTTATGTTTGATGAGCGAATTCCTCATATCAATCACTTTTGGATGATTTTCAGCACTGCAGTGGCAATGATTACTTAACTCATAACTTAAATCATAGCGATGCTGATTTTTTTGCTGCCGGTTACTCTTAAACTGTTTCTTTTGATGCATGTGTTGAAAAGTTGGTATTACCATAGCCCTCAGAGCGCATGAGCATTAGGGCAAATCCAAAAAAAACTCCTAATTTTGATGCAATTTTTGTCTTAGAAAATTTTTGTCCCGGATTTCATTAAATGATGTATGTGTTCCATCATAGATCAATCGTAAGTATGTGAAAACCATAACATTCGTGTGTAACTCGTTAAAAATCACCATGTTTGAAATCAGGGCGTCGGTTATGTGACATTTGAAACTATAGACAGGCACATGTTATCAATTTTTGCAAAAATTAGATATCCATGCTCCGAATTAAAAATATTTCAGATAGCTGCGTGTCTTGAACAGCACTTTAACGCATTTTGGTAATCTCTAACTCGATAGTAACAATGACTATATGCACGCCGAGAATTAGTACTCGAAGCTGTGGACATACGAATTTACACCATTTTCGAACTTTGAGGACGTCGATATCAAAAGATAATGACAACTACATCTCAAATGCACATGGATTTGGTAGATCAAGCATCAACTTAAAGTTCAATGTGTTGTTCTAAGAAAATTAGGCCATTGCATGTCTCTGAATGACCAAAGACAATGAATTAGGAGTTTTTTTGGAATTGCCCAATACTTTGCAGTTCCTGTTCAACTTTTTAGCACTTGGTCAGCACTTTACAATCCCTGGTCAGCTTTGCAGTCTTTGCACTTTGCAGTTCGTGAACTATTATGCTGCAAAGTATATTTTCGTCATGATTATATTTTCTCTATGTATTACTTTGATCGTAATTATGTTGAATATCCTTGACAAGTGCCTAAATCTAGCATTTGAAACATAGGAGCATTGCATATGCTAAGTTGAATCATATCGACCTGCATGTAATGCAAAATCAAAAATATGAAATTGGTAAACGGCTTTATCATTAATACAATGATCAACATTACCGGCAACTTGGATTTCCGTCAAATAGCTAAGAATACTCGATGAAATTGACTCCTTCGATCTGCGTATACTGTTAGCATCTTTAAATGCTGCTATTTTTCTGCGGTTCCCATTTTTAAGTCGCCATTCAGTTAAATACAGAATGCAAAAAATACTGGACACTAAGGTCAAATTTAAATTCAAAAAGTCTTCGTTTACCATATTTAGCAGCCTATGTCTATTCGTAGTCCATGAACAGAAATATTGTGCATTTCTAAGTATGGCCATAGACTTCTTCATGTCATGGGATGGCCGACAAATGAGACGATAAGATATCTAACATATTCCACATGTAGATGCATTCATAGAAATAAATTACCTTTACTCGATTAAAAGGCCTCTTCATTTTTAAGTCGCCATTTGGTTAAATATAGAATGCGAAAAATACTGGACACTATAAGGAAAACCCGGAATGAGATAAAATTAAAAGGTAAGACAAAGAACAAGCTAAGTATGAACACATTTTACCGTAGCAAGAGAAGGTCAATCAGTAGATCCTTCTGCTTGCAGAGATCTGGCTTGTAACGCTTAATATGCATAACTTCTGAAATTCGCAGCAAACGATCATGAAGTGCTTTACACACAATGAATATTTGGCAATATTCATTGGAATTTGGTGTTTCAAGACTTATTTTGGTGATCATAATTTTGCAGATTGATTACTCTACTTGCTTTGCATGTGTGCTTGGTAGATAGTCGCACGCCAAGAGGCTGAATTTTGCCGTTTTTCCTTTATTTTTCGTTGCCACGATTAATTTGCTTTTCATGCGCACTTTGGAGCACAGTTGGCCTGTCACGGGAATTTTCAAATCACTAACTGTTGATTCAATGAATCGTATTACCACTGAATAGATCAGATTTCCAGATCGCTGTCAATGTGTAGAAACGAACGGTACTCATTGATTCGCAATGCCATACTTGACTTCCTGAGCGTGACGCTGTCCAGATCATTTGCCAGAGCTCTCCTGGCGCGCAAGACTCTTTGAAGTGTTTTCTTTTCATTCTTTTGGTCATTCTTTTGTCTCTTGAGTTGACGTAGGTTAATTTATGGAAGAACTATATTTGTGTTTGTTGCACCGAGCTCAAGTCATGTATGTAATAAGACTAGTAATATGACAAAAAATACATACGTACGGCTTGAATTTGCATCGCGTTCAATGGAAAATGTATCTTTCTGTCCCTCGGGACTAGTTGTTAGCGTGACCATCAGTATTAATAAATGTCATCTCTAGACAGCGCAGACAAAGCAATTTGTCTCTGTGATAACAACTACTAACTGTTTGTGGTTAATAAGGCTTTTAGCTGGAGATTAATTCAGACATATATACAGCTTTCATAAATTTGGAAAAGGGCTTCTTTTCTCCATTTGGTAATCGCATGTGCCAGTGTTGGAACCGGCCCCGGGCCCGAGTCCGGCCTTCAGTCACGAAATAGGCCCGGAATAAATGTCTTATGAATTTATGATTGTTGATTCGACCGCTCATTCGATCAAAATTCATGCGAGAATGCAATCATGTAGTAGGGTATGTGCCTACTAGGAACCTACATATACATTAAAAACAGTTAGTGTTGATTCTTGATTATATAGCCTATATTACGCACCTCGAAAAATGTTAGTAGGCGATGTGATAAAGGTTGCAAGCGAAACAAATTGAGCGAATGTCATCAGTAAAACATGCGTTGTTATCCATCTCTGTGACGAGAAGTAAGCTTTGCCGCCAATAGATGAGCCTATTCGAGAGCGTATTCTTACTTCTCTTTGTCTCAGTGTCCTTGAGACTTCGTTGCGGCAGGGAAACGAACAGCAGTGCAACAATAACAGTACGAAGGGAAAGTTTCATTTATCGTGTGCGACAAGCAGTGTAGCTGCCTGCCTATTGTTTGACGGTCAATATCGCTGCATCACAGCCTTCTCTTAGGATGACTTACACGTCAGAGAAGATCAAAAACCTACTGAAGTCGAATAATTTGAAGCTTTTGAAACCAAAAGGAAAAAACTCGGAAGTATGGTCACACTTTTCGTATATTTGCACAGCTGAGGACGAAACAAACGAAATCATCATTCCAAATTGGTGTGCTTGCAATTAATTATTGCTTCACTGGATTTACCACACATAAAGATGGAAAAAGTGTTGGAAACTCTCATCTTTTAGTCATCTTTCATGTTGACCAACAAGAAAATGAAACAAAGATGGACCTAGACCTACTGCCGCTGTGAAACAATCTTCGATGTCAAGAAAGTTCGGGTTGACGAAAATGACCCATTTCATTCATTGAGATCTGGAGTTACACAATCAAGTTCTTCACGATTGAGGTAAGCTTGTGAGCAATCTTATATAATTCATTTATCAATTAGGATATTTCCTCACCGTTAAATATGATACGGCTAGTCGTCTACCTATATCTAAGGATTAACAAAAACTATGAAAGCGTTTGGGTGATCATTTCTGTCCACTTGCTTGTCCGTCTTATTAACTAAATATTTCTTAAAATGTTTTTGACAATTTTCAACAATAATTAACATTAGCTGTCTAAAGACTGATGTTCAATATTGGTATGACCCAAGAGTAAAATTGAGTGATTTTGTTAAGGAACATAAACAGCATGATTAATTTACTTAAACGTGCATGAAGCAGAATTGTATATCAGTATCTATAGTATTATGTCAGTATATCTATATATTGTATATCAGTATATCAGTAGTACGTTATCAGTTTTCATTGCAGACATTCAATAAATGAAGAAATCAATGAATACTATGACAAGAAATTCTCTAACACGATGGAGGACCCTCTGTTATTTTGGAGGGAGAATGCTTCACCCTATCCGATTCTATCATCGGTGGCAAAACGTGTGTTTGTCATACAAGCGAGTAGTGGAGAATCGGAACGACACTTTAGTGTGGCTGGATCTATCGTAACAAGTAGACGGAGCCGACTGGACGTTGAAATGGTAGAAAAGCCAACGGTTTTAAAAGAATCATCAAACAATAAACTTTGGTAGTTTGGAAAAGAAATTTCTTTGGAATGAAAACTCTTGCTTTAATATTTAACTGGGCTTCAGTGAAATATTTAGAAAATTAAAAAGCTAGAACTAACGTTAGCAATAATCATTACATCTAAATGCTCTTATTTTTTATCGTATAGCAAAACTAAACAATTGATCAGGTAGGGTAGGTTATTTAGTTTAAAATAAAACATTTTCAAGAGAAAAATAAAAATATAAAATAAAACAAAACTAAATAAAAATAAAAATATAAAAATGAATATTTATAATGTTGTATAATTAATAATCTTATCAATTTTATCTTCTAAAATAATAATGCAAATTCAGAAGGCCTACAATAAGTTGCTATAGCCTATACAGAATATTGTTATCTTAATGGGCCCGGGCCTGAAGTGAGCCCGGGTCATGGTTGACGGGCCCGGGTCCAGGCCTGAAATTTCGGACCGGTTCCAACACTGGATGTGCCTCGTCCATAAGAAGTTAGATAGCATGTTTGAAAAAATTATCACGCACGCATTAAGAGACTACAAAACCTCTCTACTTGACCTAATTAGATCTTCACTCAATACAATGACTTTATCAGAAGTAAGACGACAATGTTAAGTTTTTCAACTGATGCGCTGGAAAATCAATGAAGCAAATTGAGAATTGTGACATGGACAATTTCCTATTTAGAAATTCTCTACTAACTTTGACAGAACCTTTCAACGCTTTCATTGGTGCCCACAGAAATGAATGTGCCCAACCTAAATAGAATATAAAAACATATGTCAAATATTCCATCAGGTATTTTGATCCATGTTTTTGTGGAAGAAGATTTCTGAGGATGTGCGACAGTACAAAGATTGAAGCCATAAGACAGCACATGTAGCGTGAATGTTGCATTTCCTGATATGGTGGTGTTTTATCTTTCGCATTAATTTCTAAAGTCTTTCTCATTTCATTTTTTATTTGTGTATTGCACGTGCTTGTATACGACTTTGCCGTGAATTAATGCATGTAATAACAGTGGCAGAAACTCTCAAATATCGATTAATGAACCGGTTAAAAGCAGAAGTCTGAAAGATGTGTCGATTTCTTCACGAATATTCGATTGAAAGCGTATGAGAATGACGATGTATAGAGACGTTTCGGATTACAACTCCTTGTGACAGAGCACACGATAGTTAGAGCCACATGATATAATGTTTCACCATGAGCGACTGTTGATGTTCCGGAGCTAAGAGTATTCTGCTACTGATTTCTTGAACTTTTTTCTACAACTCCATAAATGTTGACTTCTGCACCACTCGAAATCACTAAGGACTTCTAAAATAATGATCAAACGAATGCCCCTCAAGCTACAGAATGTTGTTTCTAGAATCTAGAAATTTGAATATAGTTTTCCCTATATAATATACAATTCACAATGATTCACATTTTTTGTGTATAATGTTTGTATAAACCTTGTATAGACTCGAAGAAGAATTGTTGCAGGGTTGTTGATCTCAGTATCATTCATTTTCTTTATGTCAAGCGCTGAGTGCTTGGCAAGAATGTGGAGTATATCTCATCTATTGTTATGTCTCATCTAACGCAATCACCGTCTAAACCCACATTGCAACGATACAGCCACAAGGTCACTGCAACGGCAAATCTCAGATTCCACAACAAATACTGTGGAAGATCCACTTAAAACTTACTTTTACGTTTAAAAGATAAAATATAGGTGCTCATAGCTGTATCAGAAAATTGTGATTTGGTGGTATAGCAAACATTACTGTTCGCAGCAATAATCCGGTGAGAAAATGGGGCAAAAATAAGTTAGCATACATCATGGCATCTTCATCCCTATCCGATCTTGGCTTGGAAGATGTCAAGACCATTGTGCTCAGGAGCAATGCGAATTATTTACAAATACAGTAGATACGTACAGCTCCCTTTGAAAATGTGTAGCGCACTGTGGAGGTGCCATGGTCTGGTAGGCTACTGAAATCACTTGATCCTTCCTTACCATTTGCAAACTCGTATCGTAAAAAACTATTGCATATATCGCTGAAGATGGAATACCTACTTTCGGACACATATTTGTTCAGCAGAAGCTTTTTTCCTCGAAATTAGATCATATCAATGTCTTTGATCAGTTCTGAATTAGAAAATAATTTCATCAACATTTCACATTTTTTAGAAATTTTACAATTCGATGTTGATAGAATATTGTATATCTCCCACAGTGCTTTTTAACTATTGGAGGAATGGCAAAATATTCAAAGACAATTCATTTAACTGATTCATACACTTTACAACGCTGAAATACATGTACAAGCAATATTTTTTCGGATTTATTAGCCTGGGATCAGAAAAAGAATATCTTTCAATGTAGATGTAATTTAAATGAAAGGCCTTGTTATTCGATGATTTAGAAAGAGTATGAACAAAAAGGCAGTTTTGCAGTCAAATCTTAGGGTCTGTAGCAATTCTCTCATGTAGATTCTTAGTAGCGAAGAATATCTTGCAGTCATGTACGTTCTTTGCTTCAAAACCTCTGCAGCGAATCTCCAGCTGACTGCCAGCAAAATAGAGAAGTCCGATGAGTCCGATACATTTGTACACTTCGTCGGTTGCTGTCATATCCTTGATCCTGTTGTCATGTCTCTTCCTTTCCTTCTTCATTTGTGTACATTGCCATGAAGTCCAACATTCGCCAAGTATCTGAGAGGTTTGTGACGGATTTCTGCAATCCGTAGGTCCAGTCCTTCCACAAGTGACATTGAATGCTGCAGCTTCCAGAATTCGTTGATGGGTCTATCATCTACTCTTCACCCTCCTTTCTGCGAAGATCCAAAGTCCCAGCTGCAGGTGACGTTGCTCTAGCAGGTTCAATACCCTTTTGTAGGCCTACATCGTCGTCAGACGTTAAGTTATCACTGCTGCTTTGGCTGGTATGATGCCGGCCCATCGCAGACATCTCTACATGACTATAATTTCATCTGGATCTCTTCCATGTCGTCATCATCATGCAGCAGATCTATTCCAGAGCATTTGTAGCCGTATGGTGTTCTGACGACGCTGTCTTTCCATCACTGTGTTGACTCGAATCTTATCCAAAGAACTTTTTCCAATACTCGGGTCATGACAAATTAGCAGAAATCTCAATGACTGTCATGATTACACAAGCCCCTCGATACCATTGGTATGCACCACAGACACTGCGATTGACGAAGGGATTACAGCGGGAATGTATCAGCTGCACGGTATTCATACAAAGCCAGTTGATTACCTACCAAAGCATCTTTGCTGGATTGTTGGATAATAGCATTTTGAAAAATGATGCACTGCATGAAGAAAATGCATACAATGTCAACACTCAGGCAGTTTACAAAGTAATATGCATGATCACACATGATCTCAATAACGGCCTATTTAAGCTACGAAGTATGCATGTAGGGCCCTCACGTCAGTGGTATATTCTATATGATCCATGTAGAGTAAATAAAACAAGAAATTATTGCTTCAATACTCAATACAACTTTATACCCTCTTGCTACATTTTGTATGTCATTATTATGTCCAACCTGGACCCCATACGTGAAAGTTGTGATTTTTCAATTCCAGGTGATAATCAAGTACCTGTACTTTGTATGGACTATCAGCTATCAGGATGACTGTAGTGTATTAGTAACAAGAAAACATGTTCTAGAAAAGTGGTCGCGTTTTTAACCCTATCAAGACCGGGTGCCTTTTAGCGTCGTAGGACTGCAAAGTGCCCCCTCAAATTTTTCATGTTCCGATGGATAAAACTTTTTGAAAACCGGGTTAACATATATTTCGAGTCTCTTCTTTTGAAAGGTAGTGTCTATTTTGCATGATTCGGAGACCATTTTTACTGAGACTTTTACATACTTACAAACAAAAAGTCACATAAAATTGAGCTTCTATCTAACTTATTTTAGGAGACATAAAAAGAAGTTGGGGGGGGGGAGCGATCCTGACAGGGTTAAGCGGCGCTCAGGATCACCTCAACACTTTATCCTCATCTCTTGAGGCGATTAGTTTACAATCTTCTGTTTACAATTATTTATTCGAATACAGATTTGTCTTAACAAATAAATGCAGGATTGATTTTAAATTTTCATATTCTAGCCATCACAGTTCACTGGAGCCTCAACTGCTATCACGCTTGAATAGTAACAAGTCGATAGACAAAGAATTTCAAAGCTTTGGTTGATGAGGGAATTCTTGACATCAATCTTATCTCAAGAGATGTCAAGTACTTGTCCGTGGCAATGCCGTCTCAAGCTTTCTCTCTAATTGCTAGAATTTGATGTTGACTTTTGATTCGAATAAGATTTGCTTGTTTCTTGTTATATCATGATACTTTCGTTGTTTCTTCACGAAAAATAGTTGAAATAGCTGCATTTCGTCTTTGTTGCTGTAAAACCTGTCATAGAGTAAATATATATCGGTTGAGTTTTAACTCAAAAAAAGTATCTGTATACAACAAAAATGTTTGTATGAAAATATTCAGATTTTTACGATGCGATCGTGTGGTCCAAAAAATTATTTGAGCAGTTTTTAAAAAGCTCAATTTTTGCATCTTATAAGATGAAGCCACTTTATAAGTAGTATGAAACAAATTGGATATCAAATTGAATGAATATTTGCTAACAAGCATCTTATTTAAGTTGAAATGAAGCTGATGATATAGGAAATTTCATGAACTACATAATAATGCAAGTACCCACAAGTAAAGGAAAAGTTGAAATCTTCGTGAAATCTTCTTTTGGCTGAGATGTCATGTTTTTAATTCAAATTTTGAATGGCATGATTTTATGATTCACAAGGCGTCATTTCTTGAATCTGAGTAGTAATGTGGACCCATTTACATCCTCTAAAGTTAATGATGATGATTAGCTTCCTCGATTTTGACGTTTTGCCCCTTAGTTGGCAGTTTGTGATATATTCGCGCCTAAAAAGCAATTTTATTATAATAAAGCTGAGCATTTAATTATGGTAACTCGTCGAATTGCTAATTGCTTCTTCAAGTTGCCATGACATGCTGGATTTGTGGAATACTATTTTTTGCACTGTATCGATGTAATGATGAGTCAAATTCGTGTGGTGGTACTCACAGATGGTTTCACAGATGGTACAATGTAAACCGTTGACTGACATTCATCCTACAAAATCTATTTTGTCGGTCATTGTAGGTTCTTGTAGGATGATTGCCACTGAACACCTACAATATCTGACAAAAAGCGACAAAATGAATAACAATGAATTATAGCTTAAATTTTATCAAAAATGTAGGTCATTAATTAAATTATGTCAAAATAAATCATGGTTTTGCCACACAATAATACAGATTGCCAAAAGTCAAGCAATCACTAATCGAAAAAATCAATCAATATTCAACAGCTTTTGTTTGCATGCAAAGCATCTGTTTTGATGTTGGTGGAGAACCTACAAATTCGTTGGATATCGCAGGATATTGGAGGTGACAATCGTCGGTTGATTTTGCCAGTAATTTTTCTAGGATGATTGTCGGTCTATGGTTTACAGTGTAGTTGTCAATATTTCTTTCCTAATCCACCGATTTCAATTAACAATTTGTCATAAAAATTTTAGAGAGAGAGCAATTTACCTTATCAAAGAAAAGATAGAAAATGTTCCTTTTCTTCATGCTTCGTTTTCTTTCCTATTAAAAAAAATGCGATTTGCAAATTGTCCATCAAACAAGTCTACAAGTCTATCTCAGCTGATTTAAAACATGAGAATGCAAGCTCTCGAATAATGTATGGATAGGATTGTTGCTTTCTTCATACTATGACATTTGATCAGATTTATATTGGTTATCTTAACCGTATTTGCCTCAGGGACTATTATGGCCCCTTCGGTTTTCGATGTTACACCGTTAAAAACAGGTAGACTGAAAATAACCGTAAATATCTGTTAAAATAATGACGTAACAACATGATGAGAGATGGCGTAACAGTTGAATTCCATCCATAACAGATAAAATAAACGACTGTTTTTACGGATATTTACAGCTCAGGCTGTAAAAAAACCGTGAAACTAATTTTAGCTGTTAATTTTAACGGATATCTATGGTTTACAGTTTAAGTGTAGGCCGGAAAGAATAATTGTTTGAAGGTCTCCTTCAGTGACTTTTCCTAACTTCGTGTTGGCTTTCTCTAAGTGGCAGCTGTTTTCTTAGTAGACTCAATATTTCAGGCACAGCAGCCACATTAATAAAATTAGGACCACATTTTTCAAAATTTTGGATTTTCACCTCTACTGCTAAGAATTTTGAGTTTCAGGTTGATTTGCAACTTCTGCAGTTCGCCCGTTCAGAAAATATGGTCGAGTAAATACGCTAATTGATATTCAAATGCTTTTTACCTCGTTATGGTGACTACTATTACGTATGTTCTGTTCATACTACTTATCAATGTGAAGTGCTATTTATAGCATCAAGAACAGCTTAAAATGCAACGTCGACAACATCACCAGACAGAGCATGTTTTAAATGGGATCTACTGTAATTACTTTTGAAATTCTGTCGACAATTTTGCATGCAATTCCGAAATTTCAAGGAATGATTGTTTGAATTTGGAGATATTATTTATAGTAATGACAAGATGAACTTTGAATGAAATACTGATACTACCATCGGATAGAGCAAACCCGAAATATATATATACAGTCCTGTGAAATAGTTTAGCAGCATTTTCTGAAATTCTTGATTTTCGAGCACTTTTGTTGCTTATTTGAATTTAGTAGCTGTACAATTGATGAAAATACCCTTACTCCAGAATGAATGCTGCATTGTTCACTATATCACGTAAAAAGCATGACAAGTCTTTCATAACACGTAGAAGTCAATATTATGTATGCATACCTTTTACGGCTGGACAACCTGCAATTTGTCTCGGCATTGAATGAATGAGAATGCGGCAGTATTCAGTCGTGATCCTTCGACATCAAACTTCCTTGACTGCTGATATCAGTTCCTCTTGCGAGCCGCAGCTCCGATTACAGATACATAATTTCAATCCAACAATTTTCTATTGGGTTCAGGTCGGGATAACTTCCCGAACAACCCTTTAGAAGACAAAATCCAGTTTGAGATGCCCAGTCTCTCACCATTTCCACTGGGTGGCATGGAGCCCCGTCTTGTTGCAGGAATAATGCTGAGGTAGTCACAAGCCTTGACCAAACCACCTTTCGGTACAAAGTGCAATCCACAACGAAATTTTGCGCAAATCAGGAATCTACACGGTCTGAATCTAACCGACGTCAACTCTATTGAAAATTTGTTGAAATGTTCAAAAATAGTGTGCGAAAATTAAAGTAAAATTGTTTTTCAAAAAACTTGTGGTGTCAAAAATAACGACTGAGAAGATCATTGATTCAATGCTTCAATTCAAGGGTAAATGATAGTAAACATGAGGAAACTAAACAACAAAAATGTTTGAAAGTCAAAATCTTTTGAAAACGGTTCTATACTCTTTCACAGGACTGTATGTTATGCCATGTATAAGTAGATAGCTTAGGAGATCTTAGGGAGCATAATGCCCCCAAATACTTCACCGACAAGTAAAGCCTCAAGAAAAAAGGTTTAAGGGGAGCACCTTCCCTACTTGACGGTCAATCATTTTGGGACAATTTGTATAACATGCATGTTATGCATCACTTGCATGGGGATATCTACACTATCGCTGACGAAAACGATAGGAAAACAGCCTTTGCTGATGCAGGTAATATTTGATATCTCTTTAACTTATTAGATTTTAGACAGGCCATCTATTTTATGAGTGGCATATCCTCAGAAATTGTTCACGAAACATTTAAAACTGCATAACTTTTCCCTGAGGTAACTTGAATGCTTGAAATGTTGACACTATGCGTCTCATCTGCGTCAACCGCCCGGCGCCGCGTCTACTTTCGTCTCAAAACGCTGTTCATTGTCTATATAGAAATGCCTTTATTATATTTCTTAAACATAAGCGACAAAGGAAACAATAGCGTTTTATCGAGATCAAGCACAACTATAGACGCATCAGGCATCAACATTTTTCACACATGCTGTAGATAGCTTGGAAAGCCTCCCTCCTGTATGAAGATTGAGACGGGGAAAAGTTGACAGAGAAGATTGATGCTATTATGATTATAATCATCATAAGACCATTAATTAATTTATGCTCCTTAAAAATTCATTGCAACGATGCGTGATGTTCTCGCGGACACTTCCCATGTTTCCTACCACGACTCCAAGACTTCATTGCAATAATGCATGATGTTAACACAGAAAAATGAAAGCTTGAGTTTCTGAGGAAAGCCGATGTGCACCCCCTGCAGAGTGGTTTTGCAAACTTTGTTAGATATCCATAGCAACATCATGTCAAGGGGTTCAATTTTCGAATCTTTTTGTATGTAGATCTTTTGTAAATAATTGGCCGCAAATAAGCCACTCCAAAGTCGATTTTCAAGATCGCTCTGAATAGTTCTGTTTCAAAATCGAAATACGTGTATTTCGTTTATCGCAGTCTTATATCAATCACAATGCTCTAATTATTCCAGCTAAAACCCAACAACAGCAGAAACTGGATAATACAAAGCAAGCCATTATTGACCCAGTCGAGTTTCCGAAGTCCTTCTGCGCTCACTGTCTTTTTCATGGTCATCTACTTGAAAGCAACGATTCTTGCCCGATGGCACAGATTTATGATACCAAAAAAGTTACCAGATATACGACGCTCGGTGCATACAAACATGTATTCAACTATGCATACCCTCACGAAAATTCCTATTTTTATGACATTTTTCTCATATGCACGTATATCTCATAAAGTTTCATGCGGATTTGGAACGTTTTTGCGTAAGTTTCTCATAAAAATCTCATCAATAAATTAACAGTTGCTTTTTCGTAATTCTGGATTTTTTTTCTCTGGTATTTAGTTATCGAGGCTCTCTTAGCCTCGCCACTCTGCCGCAGATGATTCCCACACCATGTCTACAATATTCGCAAAAATCCATTATTTATCATGAGAAGATATTGAACTGTGATTGTATGTCTATTTTCAACATCTTGCATAGCAATACTAATTGTAAAGTCAAATGATATATTCATCGTTTCGAATGGCTGCTGCAGACCGCTATGATATACTCTATAGTTTTGCCTTTTATCCTTTATAGACTTAAGTTGGAGATTCTTATCGATTGAATAAGCTTTGTTATGGCTCTTTCGTTTCGCGGCTGACATGCATACCTTACTACTTATAAAGTTATTTCCATAAAAGCCTCATGAATGCTGATGATTTACCCATGAACGCATCCTGAGATGTTGTCCCCATGAATGGTCGCAGTACTATTCATTATATGTCATCGTGTATTAACAGTGAAATTGTTAATTTCAATTGTTAATTAACAATTTCACTGTTAATTTCACCTGATGAAGGCTTCGGCCGAAAATTTGTGAATAGCGTCAATATATTCGAGTTCTCTTCGCATTACTCTCTGTCTTTTTTGACATTTGAATTACTTTTCCCATTTCACATTCCCAGTTTTGAGTTGAATTCCATTCACAAATCATTCTTGCTAATATCTTCAAGTACTGATGATCGACATTCATTGCATTTAGACCTTTTGATATCATGATTAGAAATCAATAGATGCATATCCAAAATTCTGTGAAAAAATAATCCTTTAAAAAAGTTTGGAAAACTTTGTTGCCAACAATTTTGAATGAATTTCAGTGAAAATGTGAAAGTAAGTCGGAAAGTTCATACGCCAAATTTGTTCACAAAGATTTTTGCATGATTAGGAGTAAGGAGAGGATAGTCACTCCCCACTGATTTCAATGCGTTTCAGAGTCCCGTGAATGAGCATTTTTAACAAATGTTCCGTAATATCATTTTCAGGCTGAGACTTCCTCACACAAGTACTTAATTCTTCATTTAATGTCGAATTTCTACGTCCTTCATTATTTTAAGAGCTTGCGGAAATGTACAGAATGTTAATTTTGATATTGTGTGCTCAGTTATCTCAAAGAAAATTGATGATGTGATGATACTGCGCATGAGAAGTATGTTATGTAGTTCAACATGAACTGAGTGAAAACTATGATGCTTGAATTTTGCACACCTTATTTTGCAAGTACAGTACAAAATGATTTCGTCTTTATGAAGTCATATGAAAGAGTTGCTAGAAAGCACAACAGTGGCATGTTATCATATATCATGCATCATCATAGTACTTTTTGATGATGCACATGACAATACGAAGCATACGCTGCGAATCATTTCAGGTGCTTTTCTCAGGATATAGACACCTTCATTCTATGTATTGTAGGCCTACAGAATTTCAAGTATATTTTCCTGCGGTTAATCAAATTTGTCACCCTATTTGACAAATCAATCCCCATGCATGGCAAGCTTTTTGAGAGAAACTTGCCACTTCTTTTACAATTTCAACGGAAAAACATTTCTACTTGTTGAAACATAATGCAAATTAGATGGATCAATGGACAGCAAATTGAAATTGCAACTTTGACTTAGTTGAAATCAGCTGATAATAAACTATTGATGAATAGATAAATTTTCAGATGTGCTAGCAACAATTTGAAGCCGACTGTTCATTTTGTTCCTTCAAAGGATCATAAAATCTTTGCATCAACAAAGAGATGTGGGGAAGATCACGTCATTCAATATTGATCACGTCCAATTGTTTTCGTGAGGACTACTGACTGGCGTCAGCTAAGGAAAATCATATAAGATGCCGATTGAATCTATGAAATACCAGGTTTCTCATAACATAATGTAAATGAAAATTGAATTACGACTTCAACACGAATTTTGCAATTTAAAATAAAGTGATTTGATGCATCTTGTCAACATGTATCGCTCTACCATGCTACTTGCATGGTACCCATTACTGCGTTATAAGTAGTAGGATATTGCCATTTAAAAGTCAAACTTGCAATATAGAAATCGATTATATTCTACGGAAGTCTAAAGGATTTTACAAATAATCAATAAGTTTACGACTATAAACAATGTGCATTACGTAAAGAAACTAGCAATCAATCTGAAATTATAATGCATTTTAATTCATAATTTAACAAATACAATGATGTTTGAGAAGAAATGGTAGTTTTTTTTGAAAAGTAATTTCGTAGCGAAATTTACATGTATTTCATTTGGTAGCTGGCGGTTTACAGTTTATGCTATCTGATATTCACTTTGTTTTTCTCGTTTTGTACATGAGTTGCGTAACTAACTTTGGCGTAACCACAATGTGGTGGTTAAAGGACTGCACATGACACTACAACAGACCTATTGAAAACTGGCATGTGCATCAATGAAAGCCATCATCATTCGTATCCAGCGATTTACAGTGTACAAAAAATTCATGAAAAATGGCAAAATTCAGGCTTTCAGAAATCTGACTTTCAAAAACGTGATCCAAAGCTGTCGTAGACTTTGTGACTTTTATTTTTCATGTTCCTCTGATATCAAATTTGGCAATTAGAACCTTGATCATTCTGACCTTGACATTGTTGGAGATTTCTGATAATTTCGTTCAAAATGAATTCACTATATTCAATTGAAAATGCTGGCAGACATGTGACGACAGTTTTACATGCTCATTCATCCGCGACATTTATAATCCATGTGAATAATAGCAATATCACAGACAAGTAGACACTGCTCACGATGTACAAGCAATAGTGTGAGTTTCATTCTAGAAACAGTGGATCCCAAGTATGAAATGAACAGATTATCGTGCCATTTGTTTATACAGCTTGCAGCCATTGCATTTTTTTGCTAAATGTATGACATTTATTCTAACAACCGACTGCATGTGTTTGTGGATTTCATATTTTCAAAAGTCTCTTTCCGAGATGCATTCAGCGCGTCTTTACTATCCAATACATGCCATCCCAGACAGGATGTTTCCATACGATAACTTATCAAATCAATCGCCAAAATATAATCAAAAAATCAATTTTTCGAACAAAAGTGAAATCCGATTGAGAACCAGATGATAATTTGTCGCCACATATGAATAATACTTGGACAGCATTACTAACTACCTATTGTAAGTAGCAATAGTTATTGTGAAAATATTCTGTGGAAAATAAATGCTACCAATTACATTATTCTAGCTAAACCAAGGTTGTGACCACAGAATTAGATTCATCTGCGCGCGCTTCGGTTTCCTAGAAAGGAAGAATTGTATGTAGCCTTAATATTGAAATGGCACATCAACTTGCTCCTTCTCGAATGGATAATTCGTGTATCGCTTGCTATTGGAAATGGCAAACAATAAGCTGTCAGCAGAGGACAGTAGAGCCAGTGAGAGATGCATGCGTGCTGTGATGTGGTGTGGTTTCGCACACACCAAAACACACATCGATGCGTGGCTTCGATTCAATGTATGCACTATACAGTGAGCAATGCCGAGGAGAGGATCATCAAGTGAACTAATTTTCATACGCCTGCTACTTTCTTTGATAATGATCGGAAGGGCCAACATTATGGAGAAAACTTGTGGGCAATGATCTGAATTCTTCGAATCTGAAGGAAGTTTGGCAATCGAAGCACTTTGCTGGAACTCACATTAATCCGCAAGCGACGCATGACATTTTTTCCTATTCTGTAAGGTATTAGGAATTCCTTCTTGCCCACTTAATAGGTTCCTCTATGTGCCGGCGATTTCGAATTAATCACACTTGTAGCAAACCGAAGCAGATGAACAAAATATTTAATTATGTGGTTGTGACAATCAAATCAGCGAGGAAATACTTAACAAAGCTGAATAACCACATTGCTGAATGCAGCAAACAGTGCCTTTTTGATATAGCAATTCAAGTTACAGATGCATCATACACAGCATACCGCTGCAAGGACATGCAATGTATAATAGAGGAGGAAAAAAATGACACAATGAAGAATCAAGCAATCCGATATCCCTCGAACCACTGGGGGCGCGAAGTTCGCCCTCCCGCACCTGCTGATCTTCCAAACTATCATTCCAATTCCGTCAAACCTCACATCAATGGAATGGGCGTTGAAAGGAGATTCAAAAAGACAGCATCAGTCTTATTTCTATGGTCATCGCTGGGCTGAGGTGAAAGTCAAAGGTGAAAAAATGACAATTATTCACCAAAGTCCATTCGATCACTTTGAAATGGAAAATGAAGCATACACTAATCGAAAGATCTGGTGAAGGTGGTTAATAAAATTATGATTATTAATCGTTTGTGATGATATCATTGTATTAGATGAGGTTAAAGGTCAAATAATTCAAACTTTCAGTTACACTCAAATAGCATTGAATGGAAAAGCACATTCTAGTGTTCAGTTTCTGCAGGTGAAGAAACAACCCAATTCGATGAACGTTCAACGAGACACTGTGGCTAAAAGCAATATGATTCTGAAAATTTTCAAGAGTTGCTGATTGGATGCAGAACTAAAAAGTACAAAAGCAGCGAACATCATGTTACAAATTTGAATTTAGAATTTCAAACATTCATATATAGTACAGTGTAGGCAGATAACTCTAAATTCAAAGCCTTTGCATGTGAATATCTCTATATTGATAGGAATAATCCTTTATGTATTCTCAACTTAGATGCCGTTCATCAAGAATTGATGCCGCAATATACAGTTCATTAGAAGTAAATATATACCGAAATCAGCCAAAATATTCCTAACATCCAAGTTTTAAAATAACTCTCACGCCAAAAGCAAAGAACCAAATGTATTTTCTTCACTCAAAAGTTGCATAATACGTAGAAAGTAAGCTATTAGAAATCTAGTGGTCACAGCGTGCTTGGTTTGAATTAAATTGAAAAAAATAGCCCCAGTGAGGCGAGGTTGAGGTGCATCAGTCTCCACACGAAAGTATGCTTGTTACGAGCGGTCGGCATGATTGTGGGTGCCATGGGTGTGTACATGCAGGGGTGTAGTCGTAAATTCTTAGGAAGTATAACGCTAAGAGCTAAAAATTCAGCTGAATTTTGGGAAGTATAACGCTAAATTTGACATGTATATACACTAAAAGTCAAAAAACTTGTCGCACATGCAATGTTAACTAATGTGCAAGGATGACAAGTCTTTTGACCTTTAGTGTATCAGCTGAAAAACGCATATTCGTGCCACTATTGTCCATAACGAACTGTTCGAGAGCTACATAATCGCCCTTTCACAATTTTCAACCGCTCTCATCCCCTTTCGGCGATTACTTTATCATTGAAGGACTTCCACATGAATCCAAGTAATAATGAAAGCATGCATGCTCATGACAAAATGCAAAAATAGGAAGTTGAATAAGATCTTCATCAATAATGCACATTATAATTAATTTGATGACCTTAGGAAGTATAACGCTGATTCGGCCAGAATCTTAGGAAGTATAACGGCGTTATACCGCGTTACCTCTCCACTACATCCCTGTGTACATGCAAATAAGAAAGTGTCCCTTAGATCTGAGCGGTTATAGCAAAACATTTCCAGGCAGCCATAGACGCTGCACTGCTGTACCACCCGACGTAACGACAGGTAACAATCAGTTTAATATAAGAGATGGCTGAAGGCGGGAGGACCATAATGAATCAATGATGTGAAAAAAATCAGTTTTCTCTCCCGAGTAATTTAATGCCACTAAATAAATACGAATAAAAAATATGTACACAGCCGACGTTTCGGGTCCAGACCCTTTCTCAAGGCCTTAATGCTATGTCGAAGGTAATATAAAGATGATTAAAAATGTTCTAGAAAATCGTTTTCCAAAGCCCCTATTGTTGCTCAACATGCTCACTTGCAGCCCTGTGAATTAAATTAGCAATTTTCATGTTTTGCTATCTTTGATGACAAAAAGCGACATAATAGTTATTGAAATCATCATATTTTATCCTTTGCAGTAGACATACTAAAATTGACGTAAGTTATTCATGATGAATGACTAGGTCCATTAATTTGATGCTGACCTACTTTTTTGGCGCAGCTTCTTTAATCTTCAAGGTTACATGTCAAAATAGCCGTTTTACAAAATTGTGCCCCTGAAACTAAGTTTTGATAAAATTGTGCCAAGAAGATTCGCAAGCTAGAATTTAAGAAACAGAAACGATTTCAGCGACATCTAAAACCTAGGATTCTATCTATTTTTTAGCCAGAAAGTCAATAGTCTCTGACCGTTCGTGGAAGTAGGCCTAAAAAGGTATATTTTCAATATGCCAGACGCTACGGAGTTTCGGGTAAATTTCTACAGAAACATAGGTTTCAGATGTTACTGAAGACGTTTCTGTTATTGAAATTCCAGTTTGATGAACATCGAATGCCTACTATGAATCGGTGTGTCTGCCGAGTTCTTCTGATCGGTAATGTATGTGAGAATGTGGTTGAATGTGGATAAAGTTGTTCAAAATGTTTGTATTTGTCGTCATTAAGAGGCTAAATGTGTCTAAATGTGTTTAGCTAGACAGGGGTGCATGAAAATGATAGGAATTGACCTGAAAACATTTCATGCTAAAAATTATGACTCTGGGATAAGTACTTTTCGTTTAATCAGAGAAAACATGCAAAATTTCATTTTAGCCAAAACTTCAATCTGCGTGCGTCTGTGTGTGTGTCTTTGATCCTGTCTGACAAGAAGAGAACTCGAACTGTCATTAGAACTCGGCAGGCGTGTAGATTCGTAGTAGGCATAGGGTGTACATCATTCTGAGAAAGTCTCACTTTCGGGCTCATTCCCTGCAGAAACTCGTTCTGGCTGCCGGACTATAAGTTCTTTGATCTTTTATCAGACGACAGAACGCAGTTGCTGAAATCTCCAAAATTTCACCAATTGCCTTCTGCGCATGCTATTCTCTGCAAAGTTTTGATACAGACCTTCGTAGATGGACTAAGGTATTTTCTTCTGCACATTGCCATCTAAATTCTGAGTTCCGCTTCTTCGTCAAAGTCGGCGCATTCAATGAATGATTAAGTCCAATGGCATTGGTACTATATTCGCAAGAATAAGCAGAGTTGGAAGTGGGTCGTGGGTCATGGGTCAGGTGCGTCGTGGGTCACATTTAGCGTGGGTCAGACTTCGTTGACCCACTTCCAACCAGTTTGACCCATGATAGATTTGACAATCTCAAATACAGTAAACTTCATTTATTCGTATTCTTATCATTCATGAAAAATTATTGAGTCAGTCTCATTGAAAGGGGTGATGGATGCACACAGTCAAAATATGCAACACTATTGACTTTCACGTGCCTCATACAGTTTCACACAAAGAATTCACACAAAATAACGGCTTGTAAACAATTGCTACTGACAACTGAGAGATGTTGGTTGGTGGAGAGAAGTTGTTTGAGTACAATTGTGTACGCCCGATTCTCGGTCGCTATGTCTGACGATACCCAATGATGTGTGACCTTGATTTCAGAGATACAGCTACTGAAGAAGTCAGGTATTCAGAGGTGTTATTAATCTTGAAAATTTTCTTGCAATGCCAGCTGAACTTCGCTTTGTTTGTTTCGTTTGATTTTGTTGGTCTTTCGTAGAAATATCCTCTGGTAGAGACTAGAATGGTAAATCTCTGGTAAAGATTGATCATAGCCTAAATATTTCGAAATATGTAATCTTGATAATATACATACCTCATATCTAAAGTATTTAGACGATCAATCTGCTTTCGCATCGTACATGTTCCATGCATCTCATTGCTTATTCGATACATGATAATCTGAAATAAGCTAATTCATACGACGGTCATTGATATGGACTTATCCCTTTCACACAGACTTATTACGGAAGAGCTCTGTGAGGAGATATTTCTTGACACTTCGTATCAACAACAAGTTTCGTTTTGATATTTGATTTGGCATCAATAAAAAAAGGAATATTCATTTATATGATGTCGCTAGTGATTGTTATTACAATCTACTCGCACATGTAGCGCCACTCATATGTATCAGTTCATCTATACTCGTATGTACACTGTAAGCTAATTCATAAATTAAAATCTTGTCATCGTGCAATTTTCTATTCACGCGTTACGCATGTTTACTCCATTTGCTTTTCAATTAATGTTATTCTTGCATCAAATATAAAACCTTCTACTTAAATCTAACATTGGCGGAAGTAAATGAAATTTGAATCGATTGCCATCAGAAGCAACAAAATATTAGTTTGACGATTTTTCAGGGATAATTTTCACACATGTACATGTAGTAAGTGTGTATACAGCATAATGAATGCATGAATAAATGATTTAGGCCAACTGCAATTTTTATTTTTAACTTCATTTGATAAATAAATGTGAAACTTGAAATTCAATTGTTGGGCCGTCAACTTAACTAATCATCTCTCTATAGGTAAGTTAAATAGGTAGCAAAATAGTCAAGGTTAAATAGGTAAGTTAAATAGGTAGGTCAAGAACTATAACGAGAAATAGAATCGTTAATTTTTTTATATGAACTTTGATTATAAGATAATTTTGATGAGATTGCATGCCTATTTATCATATAACAAGTGATCTGATACACTTGAATCTTCATAACAAATCTCAACAACAATTTTGATACTACGAGGTCTCTACCTAGATAGACCTAGAATCTTGACTGGAAATGAAACTAAAGATGATACCAAAAAAGGAAATTGCACTCACATCATTCACCCTTTGCAGTCTTAATAAAAGATTGACCGGCATATCTTAAGTAGTCAATTAAACTATGTTCATCCATTCAATTATAAATATTCGCTTATATAACTGCATTAGCTATTATTTTAGTCATTGCCCGTAATGCCGATATCATAATATCACATCTAAGCCTGTGTTGCATAATTTGACATGTACATGCCATCATCATGTATGATGATGTGATTACAAGGAATTGAAAAAATAATGATAGCATGATGATTAGAAAGATTCCATCAAAGTGGACTACCAGAGAATTAGGTACTTTACATGAAAATTTTCTTTCGAACATCCAATCGACTTGTAAAGAATTGGCTGAAAAATGGAACAATATATAAACTACCTTGATACTTCACTTCAGTAGCAATGAAACATGTAGCAACTGCCTCTTTTTACTGCATTTTTTTACCATTCCGCAGCAACTTTTTTTGCACATTCCGCATTATGTTACAGATTTATTTGAATAGTCATACTGTCATTTTCTCCTCCAAGGTCAACATTCTCGCGATTCTTGAATCGACTGCAATGTGTTTGTGGTAGGCCCACTTCTGCCTTGTCTCTGTCTGCACACTGTCTTGAAATACAAGTATAAGTATACAAGTATACTCGTAATACAAGTATATGCTGTCGCTGTGATCAATCGCATGTAGCTGTCATTCGAAATAGTATCGATGATTCTATTCCCACCATATCAAGCCATATCAATGGTGTTGAAAAACACCGTCATTGCCAAACGCCGACTACCAGCTTTGCGTGAATGGTATCTCGACATCTGGTCGAAAACAACGACTCCACATTTTGCATTGTTGCAACATGCAATCGTTTCAGGAATCCTTTTTGGATGCTAATCAAATTCTTGATAAACGCACGACGCTGGATCCGAGCATTGTCGAAAGCTTTTCCCTGCAGGCACTTCTTCATGTTCGAAATCACAAGAACAAATATCCATTCAGTCCTTGAACGTGATGTTACAGAAGTTCAGTTGTTTCGTGATCACTTTTACTGTCACTGTCAGAACTAGTAACTATTTTGTATGTCTTCGTCGTCGTTAGAATCATTCCAATCGATTCTTTGCAACTCAGTCAGTATCTGATTAGCAATGAGCCTTCTTGGCCACTCATTGCTTCGATCACCTTTAGCCATACGGTTGCTAATGAAACGGTCATGATATCTACACAGTTAATGACTAATGAATTCCATGACCTTATTCATCATCTGCTCTCCATGGTTCTTGGCTGCTTGTTTGAAGACATCAATCAATGTTGATTGTTGGTATACCAAAGGAATGTTTGTGTAAAATTGAAGCAAGAAATGATATTCAGTGCGTGTCTCTGCATATCGAATTTTCATGAAATTGTGAATATGAGGGATTTTTGGAAATGAATCGCTATGGTTCATCTGCAGCAAAATAGAAGTCAACGGCATAATAAATCATGCGTAGCTAATGGTTGACCTTTCCATGTGACAATCATCACTCATGCGATACATTTCACTCACTTTTGACAATGCAGCAATCTGGTTTGAGACTACACGCTTTTTCCAAATTCTATTCGAAAATTGAATTCAAAGTACAAAAATTCTAAGCGATATTAATAAGCGGTCATTTTTGACCGATCCGGTCCTTGTAGGTAGACACACAAAAAACAAAGAAAGTTATAGGTCCAATCAAATGTTGATGCGACTAATATGAAGCCACTACATATTCAAGAAAAGTCAAGGCAAACTAAGTCGGAATATTGAATTTCATAGAAGCTATAACACTTCATAGTTAAGCAGCGGTCAAAAATGACCGGTCGGTCCTTCTAGTGTTGACAACAAGTTTGATACTACGAGGCCTCTACCTAGATACATGTAGACCTAGAATCTTAAATGAAAATGAAAATAAAGATGATACCAGAGAAGGAAATTGCACTCACATCATTCACCCTTGCAGCATGTGGGTCAGGTGGGTCAAGTGGGTCACATATGCCGTGGGTCAGGTTGGTCATGGGTCAAGTTTCGTTGACCCACTTCCAACTCTGAGTATAAGTGCTAGAAAAGCGCACTGAGTCCATATTTCGAAACATATATCCGCAATCAGAATCAATTCTTCACTGGTCGACTAAAAATGATGTCAATGATGTTTCGATTTGACAAAAATAAGAAATTGCTAATTCAATTCACAGACTATAGATTTGGTGTCCTCTGGTATTCTTGATTGCTGTCATGTATTCGGAGTTTTTTCTAGCTTACTAAGAGTGTGTACATTCGCTATAAGTGATATCACAACCTGATTTCAAAATGATATTGCTTGTTCTCACTCATTAATTAGTTGGCTTCTATCAAATTTGCTATAGTGCGTGCCGACAAAGATATTGAATTCCCTGACATCAAGATTTTCATAGAAGATAATTGCATTCGCACACGTTGGAAAACCAAGAGTACTAACACTGGTCTTCATTTTCCAGCTTCCTCGCACTGTCCGTTAAAAAACAAAATTTCTTTAATGAAATGCCTTTTTCATAGTGCAATCAAACTTAGGAGCGATAGAAAGGCATCGATAAGTGTATAAAGGATGCAACACAGATTTTCATTTCTGATGGCTGTACTGAAAATGAATTCTATAAAGTGGGCATGTGTAGCTGTGCTTGTCGTTCTTTTGATAATCATAATGCTCGCAGTACAAATTGCGCTCTGGAAATACTGTTGCTATAATAATGAAATTCTCTTCGTCAGAGCTCTCGTTTTCGTCAAATTGTCAAAACTTTAAAACCTGATGTGATTATTTCTAATGAGCATGATAAAACCTCAATTAACCCTCGCATCCTGGCAAATTTTTTGAAAATTTTTTACACCAAGCAGGCTATGGCCAACAGATTTTTAGTAGCTTACTTTCTACGTATGCCGTAACTTTTGTCAGAAGGATAATAAATTTTGTGCAATACTTTCGTCGTGAGAGCCACTTTAAATTTGAATGCTGCAATATTTCGGCTGATTTCTGTATATATTCACTTCTAATGTATATTACGGCATCAATTCTTTATGAAATTGAGATTACATAAAGGATTCATCCTATGAATATAGAAATATTCATAAATACAAAATCTTTGAATTTGAAACTATCTGCTTATTATGTATGCATGTTTGATATTCAATGCATATATAATTCAAATTTCAAATATGATTTATTGTTGTATTTGTACTTATTGGCTTTGCATCTATTCAGCATCTATTGAACATTTACATCTCTTTTTGTATTTACTTATTTTGTACTTGTTGTTTCTGTACTTATTGTTTTGTATTAAATCAGCAACTATTGAATATTTCAGAATTGCTTTTTGCCTCAGTATCTCGATAAAAGTCACCGAAAAGGGCTGTTTCTTCACCTACCTGTAGAAGCCAAAATGCTAAAATGTGCGATTTTATTGATATTTGAGGTGGACTAAAAGTTTGAATGATTTCACCTCATCTAATACAATGATGTATTCTCAGAGCGATTGATAATCATTGTTTTATTAACCACCTTGACCAGATCTTTCGATAAGTGTACATGAATAAGTAAGTAAGTAAGTAAGTAAGTGTTTATTGAGTGATAAATAAAAATCTGACAAAACTATGTTTTTATACAATTTACATTGGAACCCTTTGAACAGAAAAGTTTGATGAGCGGTTTGAGAAAATTCACAAAAAAGCAAAAAAAATCAGTAAGTGTCATTTATAATCACAGAGGTGAATGGCACAAAGGATGTACGAGATCGTTCAGTTCTGACGAACGGTATGGATATGCTCCTTGAATATGAATGTCTTTTGGGGATGATGGCATTGAGAATGTGGTCTTCATCGTTTTCTATCGACAGGAATAGTTTCTTGCTTTGTGCGTATCTTCGTTTGATCAGTTCATTTTCAGAGCATTGACATTTTCTCTCATTGTTACGGTAAATGATCTTATGTGCCCGTTTATTAACAATATTTAAGCAATTGGATAGTGTCTTATTCAGACCAACAAAAACAGGACATGCGTATTCGAGTATGGAACGTATATAAGACGTATACAATAAATGCAGTTCATCGCTTGAAACAAATGGCCAAAGTTTTCTCAAAGCATAAAAGCGCTTATTAGCAATCTTTACAATTTTCTGTACATGCTTTGCCCAACTCAAATCATGACAAATACGTAAACCCAAAATATCGATGTAGTCCACCACTTTGATGGGAAAATGACATGATGGAGATGTAAAACTTTTCTTGAAACATGGTAGCACATTAGATTTTGACATATTTAACTTCAAATCATTAGATTTACACCAGTTAGTCACAAATTCTATTTCACAATTCACATTTTTTTCTATTTCCGACATAAGCTTTGTGGAAACAGGCAATATTAATGTCAAATCATCTGCATACTTGACAAAGTCAGTAGTTTGTAACATGCAGTGAAAATCCCCAAAAAATGCGGCAAACAAGTACGGGGCTAAAATCGTTCCTTGTGGAACTCCAGATACAATCAGGAAATACTCTGATATGTTTCTATTCAGCTGTATTCAGTGTATTAGTTTTTGTTGTCATTTTCCTTTTCAAATAGTGAAATAAAGGAAATTTGTTAAAAATTAACGGTTTTTGACCTTTGACGTTCACCTCAGCCCAGGGATGATCTTAGAAATAAAACTGATGCTGTTTTTTCTGAATCCCCTTTCAATGCCTGTTGGGCTGATGTGTGGTTCGGCAAAGCTGGTGAAATAGTTTTGGAGATCAGCAAAGGGCGAAATTCGAGGGTTAATGAACTTTCCTTCTTAGTTTATAATAGAATGTTCGTGTCAGCATGTATTGGGGAAACCAAAAGACTTTTTCTCACCATAACTAATGGACTCGTAAAAGGCAATACGCCATCTGAACTGTGTAATGAATTGTACTTCACAACATCTGCATCATACCAAGCGATGGCTAACCGCAGCTGCTGCTGAGGCCTTGTTCATCAAAGACTTTTCTCCAACACCTTACATGTATTTCGCCGACAATTAGAACTTTGTAAGCAAAAAAAGTAAAATTGCTGTTCTCTCACCTGAAGACTGGTGAAAGGTGGTGAATCCATTGCTAAAACGTGTACCACTGTAAACCGTTGACTGACACTTGACACACATTTATCTTACAAAATCTCTTTTGTCGGTCATTTTTAGTTCTTGTAGGATGATTGCCACTGAACACCTACAATATCTGACAAAAAGCGACAAAATGAATTGCAATGAATTAATGCTTAAATTTTGTCAAGAAGGTAGGTAATTAACTAAATTATGTCAAAATAAATCATGGATTTGCCACACAATAATAATACAGATTGCCAAAAGTCAAGCAATCACTAATCGAAAAAATCAATCAATATTCAACAGCTTTCGTTTATTTGATTTGCATACAAAGCATCTGTTTTGATGTTGGTGGAGAACCTACAAATTCGTCGGATATCTCAGGATATTGGAGGTGACAATCTTCGGTTGATTTTGTCAGTAATTTTGTAGGATAATTGTCGGTCTATGGTTTACAGTGTGGTTATTTTCACAAGAGTCTCTTCCGACAACAATGAATCTGGGCACTTTTACATTTCTAAATCTCAATGATTTGCGTCTCTTCTCATACTCTTTTCAATTGATACTCCTGATCTCCTTACCAAATTATCATTTGCCAATTTGTACTTTGTGGAGGACGAGATATGTCGTTGGCAATCTGCACAGGTACATAGCAGTAAAACATCGCTAACAAAGATCCAACATCAAATTTGCTGGAAATGTTATGTTTTCACGATAGACATACCTCAGCGACGACATTTTGTTCAAATTGGAATATTTCCGTCAGAATGCTAGGTGCGTTAGAAGATTTTGTCGAGGGAAGAAATATTTGGGATCAAATATAGAAGTGCATTCTCTGAGGTTAAGTTTCAATTCAAGACAAAAATTCATTGCAAGAATATTGTTTCCTCCCTTTCGGCTTGTGTTATGGCAATTCCACGTAGGCATCAATCAGACATAAAACAGCTTTATGAAGATTCCCAAAATTGTTGTTGATAATAGACGTCAATGAAATAGTGTTTCATCAATGCCCAAAATCATTAGAAATGGACGGAGCGTTCAACAACTCTATAAGACGTAAGATGAAATTTGGTGAATTTAAATTAGAAATTGGCCTTTAAAGAAATTGCGGAAAATAATAACCCTCAGAGACCTGAGGGGGGGGGGTCCAGTGGACCCCGGAGCCACATTTTTCTATTTCATTTTTTACGCTGACGATATATCAACCACTCAAGCCCATACAAAATCATCATTTCTGACAGTGAATCTGCATGTGTTATTTCATTTCAATTGAATCAGTAGAAGTATGCCAGATAGGCCAAGGGGGTCCACTGGACCCCCCTCAGGTCTCAGAGGGTGTAGAAATTCCATCACAAAATTTTTGTAATTAGATGAAAAATGATTTCAAACATGTCCACGATGGTGTATAAAGAGTGAAAGTCATTTATTCATTGTTTGCATCATGCTCGTAGATGTGCAATGTGTTGGAAGATCGAAAAATGTGAATATTTTGCTTTCGCACATGATCTCGCGTGACTGGTTGGCCTATATGAACAACTCGACATAAATCGATGTCCGAAATGAAAGCTATCATTATATTCATAGTTGAGCACCAAAAACTGATTGATGACAAACTTTTCACAGCAGTAATGATAAGTTTGAGATCTCCACAGCTGTTTTTGGTTCTAGAAGTACAGTAATTTTGAATCTTTTTAGGTCTATTTCTGATAGCTTTGGATAAAATTGAAGGAATGTACAAATGGAAAGGATTAGCTGCATGAATTAAATCAATTTCATCAAAATCAACTATCTGAGGCTATATGGTGACACAAAATATCGTAAAGCCGCCTCCTAGTACAAATGATGCTGTACTAAATGTGGTTGACTTACAAAAACACCATATTTTCGCACGTGTTTACTGAGAAGGCTGAAAGTCACTCAAGGGATTCGTTATACCGACCTGCTACACGCAAACATCATTGTTTTACTTAAAATCAACTTTCCTAATGTTTTGATATCGATTTAAGCAGGTAAACTAAGAATATGTTAAAGGGGTCCACTGGACTCCCCCCTCAGGTCTCAGAGGGTGTGAAAAAGCTCAGGTCTCTGAGGGTTAAGTAATGACTTTTCATAGGCTCTGAAATTTGAGTTTGAGTAACAGAGGTGGAGACGGGTCTCGAGTCAAGTACTTTTACCGGTACATGCCGGTACTTCTGGCCATTAACCCTATCAGAACCAGGGGTGCTCCCCCCATTACTCTTCTTTTTATATCTCCTAAAATAAGTCAGATAGAGGTTTGAATTTTTGTGACTGATAGTTTGTATGTATATTGAAGTTTCAGTAAAACTTTTGGGCAAAATTGACGTATTATAAGGTCATATTTAAAAGTACTTTTAGAAAATTGATGGTTTTCACTAGTTGACATGCCACGCTCAATCACACGTAATTCACGCGTGAACCACGCGGATGACCCCAAACATCCGTGGCTATGCGGGATATTGCTGCAATATAAGTTATATAAGTTAGTATAGTTGGCAGTCCTGTTATATAGACTTTGCGTCTCATGTGTCTGCATGTATCAGAGGCTAAACAATGTGATAGGACCTCAATTTCATGCTCAGGGAAGACAGAACATGTTTAGCGGTTCATCCGTGGTTCAAGCGGCAACGCAGACAACCGTAGACGACGCGCAAACTATAAACGCTCGCGCGAGCGTATTCGTGAACATTCCCCATGTTTTGACAGCATCAGATCAATTGATTGCTGACTCTTAGTGCAGAAGGGATGTACACTCTAAACCAGCACCTCCTAAATCACACACTAAAGCAAGACACTATTCGTAACTAACAAAAAATCCTAAAGCAAAGCGTTTTAGGAGGCTAGCGCACTAGGGCTATTGTTCTCTTTAGTATGTCAACATTCTATTTCACGCAACCTCCTAAAATTCTAGTATTTGGAGCTTTAGGATGCAGGTTTCTTCGATTTTAGGAGGTGCTGGCTTACAGTGTACGCGGGTAGAAGAATAGAATGTCCTTAACCACGGATGTTTGGGGGTGTTCCGTGATTACGCGTGGCATGTCACCTTTGCACGATATTTATGCATGTGCAATTCAAGATTGTTAGTGTACACATTCATCTGATCTCCCAAAATGAGTACATGTATATTGTACATGCATAATTGTGCATGTAGTGTATAGGTGTAGATGTAAATGTAAAATGTGAAAATATGAAGTATTAATGAGAATTTGTAGACATGAAATCCACAGAATAATGCAAAATGAATATCACTATTCCAAAAATTGCATTCGGAATGCATCATAATCTTGTCTTTATAGCAAATAAGTCATTAGAATAAGACATGTGTAAAGAAATATAAATGCAATAATGCATGAAAAGACATTATTTACGCTCAAATTCCAAATTGCTATTTATAGTACCAAAATTAATGTAGAATATGATTCTTAAGACACCACATAGATATGCTCGAAGAAAACCTTGCAGAAATGCTTAAGTTGTAATGAACAATTTTTGAAGCGTCAAAAGTGTAAATAGATTCATAAAAAATGAAAAACTTTTAATTCAAAGTGTTGGTTACGAAGGTCTTCGAATCATGCACAATAGACACCACCATTTTAAAGCTCGAGAGCTTTATGCTAACTCTGTTTTCAAAATGTTTTATCCATCGGAACATGGAAAATTTGAGGGGGGCAAAACCCCCATCCCCGGTCCTCCAACGCTAAAAATGGCCCGGTCTTGATAGGGTTAAGTTATTTCACACTTCTTTAAAAATGCTATTGCTGACTCTTAGAAGAGTTCTTGTTTGCAAGGTTTTGGAAATGATACATAATAACCTGAGAGGTTTCTTTTTGGACAAAAGTTTCAGCAAGGCGCCTATCATCAAGTTTCGGCAAATTGGTTGTTTTGTCTAATACCGAGACTTCAGTTGCGTTTTTGGAAAACTGTACATTTTTGAATTTTGCAATGAACTAGGGTATTTTAACAATACATCAGAAAATATCAACCTGTATGCAACATGAACAACACACTTCGAAGTTAAGAATATTAACTGAGAAAACGTCTTTATATTCCGAATCACATAAGGCGAGTGCCTTCCTTCCAAACGGTGGAGCTCCATTTATCCCACTCTCATTCTTTCGCGTTGATTGTCTCATAGAATGCAGAGTGTCCTTTATGGTACTAAACTCAACCCCACTAAGGATTGCATCCAGGTCTTTCGGACTTGAAGGGAACGCTGTACCACAAGGCCACTGCATCGTTCCTTTATGTAGACAAAGTATGATCATTGACGGCTGAGCCTGAGTTAGTTGAGCTGAAGCGTGGCTGAGCAGTTGGTGACGGTGACAGTGGAGTGTGGCAGGAAAATGAGTTCGAACTCGTATCGGTAGGGCAGGCAACTGTCACTGACACATAAAGTTTTCTCTTCCACTGTTCACGAATACCGTACTAACTCATGTTTAGTATGAAGTGACTTAAACCCTTCAGAGACACAGAGGGTATCACCTAAATTGGTTCAGTGGTATTGCCTTGCCATCTCGATACGAGTTAACTCCGCTCAGCGAAATTCAGTAAGTATATAAATTCAGCACCGCAGCCAAAGGGATAAGTAGTTACATACGAAATGCATAATTTCAATGAATCCGGGAGCCACACAGGATCTATAGTGAGGCATATTTCAAGTTCAATAAGAAACTTGGTTAATATGCTTCTGACATGTTAACTTTTCTTTACACCATGCACCGTAATCTGTCACCTCCTAAAATCGAAGAAACCTACATCCTATAGGATGTGTGGTTTTAAGCGCCTTTTTAAAGCACCATCGCACACATTAGAATTTTAGGAGGCTACGTTGAAATAGAGTGTTGACATACTAAAGTAAACAATAATCCAGGTGCGCTAGCCTCCTAAAACCCTTTGCTTTAAGATTCTTTTGTTAGAACTTTTACAAACAGTGTCTTCCTATAAAACACGCTATATATAGCGTGTGGTTTAGGAGGTGCTGGTTTACAATGTGTAAGGACCATAGCACTGCAAAGGCGGTTTTCACCGAAGTTTGCTGGCGGTTGCAGTGGGAACCGCTTTTGATCCCCACATGATTTGCTAAATCTGTCATAGACCTTTAGAAAAATTGTTGAAAACCGTGCGTTATAAGATTTTTGTAAACCTTTGATTCTCTGAAGCTGACTGTGACAGTCGAAATATTGGGTAGAACAACATTCAGTAAATAGCAGAATACATTGCTGCTCCGCTTTCTTTTTGTTGTTATATTTGAGAATACTACCTTCCCTGGAGCCTTCTTCGATGAGGCAGATGTTTATGACTAATCTGTCCTAATTTTCTATCAACCATGTGATAAAAGCACTAATTGAAGAAAAATTGGCAAGTGTGTATTCCCAAAACATTTTTCAAGTGCAGATATCAATTGGTTATTCTAATCAAAAATTCGCATGATTTTAGTCATTGCAAACTCTCATTTGTGTGCTGCATATTGTGAGAATACTACTTCAGGCTTAAAATATGCTGTCTTTTATTTACCATAATTCAATGTTTCATTTACAGGTGAAACAAACGGAGAGCATGATTCGGATATGAACGTGGTTTGCTTTCTATCAATTAGTGGCAATGACAAGAACACGCAAATTGTCTCAACTAACATTTTCCTGAATTCACGTGGAAACTATTTTGCATTGTGCGGAGGTAAGTATGAGATGAAATGGAAGTACACTCCAAACTCAACCTGTTGCAAGCATACATATAACACAAAACACTGTACACTGTAAGCATGCTTACAATCAAGGTGTAGGCCATATTGGCCAGACAACAAACAACATCAGATAATAGACATCCAAAAGAGTCTGCTGGAAGATAGTCAAGAGCCAAGATAGCAGAAAATACTGCAATCATTTTTAATTTCGTTGCAAAAGAAGATACATATGTAAGTTTAAAATCAAGACCCCATTTGCTTTCATATGGCCACGCTTGTTCTCTGGGTATGTACAACAAGTGAATGATGTCCAAACGCCAAAAGAGCTAAAAGTAGCTATGTACGTAGGTTCAGTGTCATAATTCACGTCATGCATTTGCAATTTAAGCTTGAATGACACATAGAAATGGACGATCTCTTAAACACTATTACAAATAGGTAAATAGTTGACAGTAAAGTTACACGTCAATGAATTAATAAAGTACTCAAAGAGAATAAATCAAAATACTTTTACTCTTCTCTAATCAAAATATACATGTACTACAAGCATTAGTACATGCACATCATGCATAAGTACGAATGCAAATTAAATTGCAACAGAACTCCCATATCTAGATACAGATTACAAAGATTAGAAAGTTATGTCAAGACTGGATATCAATTAAGTAAGCCTTCAAGAGATTTCAACTACAAACAGACATATAGAGAGCATGATGCATTTAGAAAACGGTGCGCATGTCTCAGCTGTGTCCTTTACTCATTGACCCATGTAGTAGAGTCCTAGTTAACCTACACGACTTGGAACTACATTCGTAACTAAAATAGCGAAAGAAATCTATTAAAAGTTACTATAAAATATTCTACGAAGAGTGAGTTAAATCGGGGATCACGTAGGTGTTGTCCAGAGGAACATTTAAAGGCGATTACGGGAATGGTTATGAGAAGGGTCTAAAAATCTCCAAATAGAGATTACCTAACGCTTGAGCGACCCATTACACTGTAAATCGTAGATACACGTTAAAATATACAGTTAAAATTAGTTTTTTCACGTTTTTTTACAGTCTGTTCATAAAAACAGACGTTTGCTTTATCTATCATATGAACGCATTTTAATTGTTACGTCATCACTCATCGCGTGACATCATCATTTTAACAAAAGTTTACGAATGTTTTTTGACGTTAATTTTAGGTGTTTCAACGGTGTACAGTTTACACTGTAGACAGCTAGAACTCGGAAGAGACACATATTCATCCTATTCGAGTAGTCTCAGCTTCGGCTTCCTTCTTGGCAGAAACTCGTACTGACGGCGGGAGTAACATTCAATTTCATCAATATGTGTCTGTAATTTTAAGGTATTGAAGCGGCTCTACCACGACGATATCATGGGAATTTTTATCCTTAGATGTCAGATTATATCCTTGATTTGTATTAAGTCTGTTGGTTCGCATTAGGAGCCAATAAGAAATCGAATATCCATGCAATCGTCATTGCAGATCTGTTTCAGTATATTGCAAACAAAATCGGTAATTTGGAAATCAGTGATTCAAGGACCGACCTCATGGCTCGGTCCAGCGTGTATTGAAATGAAATCACCCGTTCTCTTCTTGTGCATTGTCTTACATATTTGCGCAATGGGATATCGTGCATTTTCACGGATTAATCCAGGTAAGTTATTGAATTTATCCTGACTTTGATTAGTTAATTAACTAAATTTTCTGCATTCCTAATTTATGTTGCTGTTTTTGCATTCTAAGAACTTGAAAGTTGCGTGAACGATTAGCAATCTCGTCATGTGATGACCCTTCCTTTGAGAGAGAAAATATAAGTGCCCTGAAGTTTCAATTGAGTTAAAACTAATGACCATTTTTTACCAGAATTACACACAGTGTGGAATCCATTCAAAATGCCGTACCGCCTGGTGAGGGATGTTGACTGAATACCGAAGTATTTCTAAGTTACATGCAAGTAGAATATCCTCTAGCCATGAGAAGATAATTGATATTGGTGATGTAGAGTTTAACAGGCTAGACTGACTAATATTGCCGTGCATGAATTTTCGATGAGAAAGTCTACATGTTTATCAGCCCATTGGCGGAAGGGTTTAAAGCTTGTCCATCTTGACAATTGACGCCAATATTTGAAATTCCGTCTGTTCGTGTATGCTTTTTACAGGAGCTTTTGAGTATTTCTGACATTTGCAAATATGTTGTAAATATATTAAATAATTGAATGAACCTTGTTTATCTCCGGAAGCACATAAGGCACGGAGCCTTTCTTCCATGCAGCCGAGCTTTAATTTATCCCAATCTCATTCTTTTTGTGCTAAGTGTTTGACAAGAATGCAGAGTGTACCTCTTTTAAAAGTATTAGGTTTGGGCAGATCAAGGTTAGAAACAAGGTCTCCCGGACGCAGAGCGAACATTCTACCACAAGGCCACGACAGCGTCGGTTGTCAAAATAGTTTTAAAATTTAGACCACTGGAAAGTCAGGTATCAAGTAGCAAATATCAATTCTACTAGTTGTGTTATCTAAGACTGTAACACAACTCTTGTCCAGACTTCTAACTTGAAACATTCATTTGTGTTTCATTTCATTTTGTCGCGTTAAAAGCGGAGTTTTTCAAAAAACAAAAACAAAATAAAATTTTGTAATGCTATATTGTCTCATGGCATGGATTTCTGAATCTGAGCAAACGTTGATGCCATTGACTTTGTCACTCTGTAAATGAGGTGTATGCATTGCAATTCTGCCTTATAGGTTCCAATTTTGGTATAAGACATCTGAAGGGGGGGTCAAACCCCTATGGATTGCTTTAGGGACATTGACCCAAGCAGTGCGACAAACATATGAAATGAACAGCATTACAGTTGATGATGATTAACAAATTTATTCTATTCAAGCATAATATTGATTCAGTCAGTCCTATAACTATCAATTCAAACAAGTCTCACGCATCACTGTGAATATTTATCATTTGTAAATATTGAAAGGCCCTCTGAAGAGATCGTCAGTGACGATAATCAGAGGGCATGTCTTATCTATGATGAAGATGAAATAAGAGGCATTAATTGCGTTCTTAGCAAAAAGCCTGTGCAGTATGAAAGCTTCAACGATGCTTGTAAAAGTAATCAAAGTACCTCAATGAAAAACCAGTTTATAAATGAATGGTCGAGCAACTAGCAGAGTTTGTGTGTAAATGAATATTTCGACAATTTTTCGGTCAAGTTCCCTCGTTTACCATGATGAAATGACAGCTTTCCGAACGTAATTCAGTCAAGATATTTTTTTCTCAAGTTCTGCATGTTCATTGCATACATTTCCTTTCTATCATTGGTTAAATTTCATACATGTCATTGTTTCATGGTGACAGGAGAATCAATGATTGTCAGCTCGGAATTGAGACAAGAGAATTGTGTGACAGATGAGTACAACTATACTTCCTCCAAAGGTAATTCTAGCATTGTTACTTTTCCATGCTCATGTCGTCCATCACTGAATAATAGCCGGATTTTATCCTCTGCATCCTTTCCACATGTTAAGACGTGCCTAAAATTCGAAAATTCTTATTTTGTGTCAAATAATTGAAAATTATAATTGAATGACAATTTCTATACGAATGAATACCCACGTCTGAATATCTGATGCTCATTTTCTTTACTTGTTTCTTGGAGTCGAGTCAACTTTTGCGACTTTATAGTGCAGCACCATAAACAGAAAAATGAATGAAAAAATTGGCCTCATTGCATTCTAATCGCTCCAATCATCTTAAGAAGAAAGAACCTACTAAAACCTGTCATAGTTGCAGATGCTTGCCGTGAAGTTATTTTGTCAAAAGGATTAATCTGTTTATTCTGCATTATTCATGCATCGATTCATGGCATTGCGAATGTGTTCATTTTTTACCATTGTCATATCGCCGGCAGATTCTTGGTTTCAGATTATTCGATTCAATTTTGTGTGAAAGTGACCATCCACTCCGCCATATTTTGCTACCTGTGATGAAACAGTCTGGACACTTCCGCCTACCATAACTGACTACATCCATTCGTAATAGATCCTTCATTATTTCCATGTCGAAGCTGTATAATTCCGGATTCACTATCTGAGTAACTTCCTGCTTTTCACTTTTGTTTTTGGTTATCTGTGAAAATGATTTTGTACTTTTACCTTGGTGTCCCACGATTCCAATTATTGGGACTTTTGTAATTTTATCAAATAAACGACTTTATTATTATTATCACACATAGCTTGCACGACGTAATATTATTTATTTTCAATGTGCGCGTCCGTTCTCTCGAATCACAGGAAAAATGTCACTCCCTTATTAACGTACGGCCACATGACGATCTTTTGAGCTGTGCTGTAGCCGCTCTGTAGCTGCGCTGTGAAAATGTATGTATGTGTTTCAATCCGAGCGGCCACGCTAGTACCTCCGGCTGCGGTAATTCCTCTCTCAATTATCATAGCTCAAACCTAGAGCTATGGAATGATCTACATGTAGAACTGACATAGTAAACCAACAATTCTGACGAGTGGCGATCGGTAATCAAGCTGTACGGCTCATTATGTGTCCGCTTAACTCTCACAGCTCAAAGCTTGACAAAGCTATATGTCGCTGCTAGCCTTAAAGCGCGGCTCGTCATGGCCATAGGCCTCAGCCACACTGAAAGCAAAGCAAACACGAGCGTCCCGAGCAAACGCGAGCAAACGTATCTCCGCAAGCTATCAATCCCTCTAGTTTGCTTTGCTCGCAGTGTGGCAGTCTATAACTGATGACTTTATATTTGCTGCAAAACGCTTTGCTCGGAAACGCTTGGAAAACCTCGCAGTGTGGCTGAGGCCTTATCCTAATGAAAACCCTTTATCCGTTAATAAAACCATTGATAACCCATGTCCGTTCTAATGCTATTAGTAAGCGTTGGATTTCTATGGAAATACGATATGACTGCATCGGGCTAGAATTGCATGCGCAATTCTGCAGTTCTAATATTTCCATTGGTCATTCATGCCCCATCTATCTGCTCGCTTCAGCGGCGCTACATCAACTTTCATTCTAACCGACTACATACAGACTATATATGCAACTTGTCAATGATTGAAGAACGTTTTCCATAGCAGAAGTGTACCACCCACAGAATTAGACAGGTCGTCTCTTCTTCCGTTTGACTAGAAGGGAAGCATTGGAACATGTAACGTAAATGAAATGGCACAATCTGCTGACTAAATACCACAGCAATCGAACAATGAGCAGCCAGTTCAACATTAAACACGCCAAATTGTGCAAAGTTTCATTCACTGTTATCAACCGGATCACGCTGCAAAGAGACGCAGTCGATGACAAGTTCTACAGAGAAGTTTGTGAACGTCTTTTCGTGCGCCTGCTAACTTTTTTAAAATGATCGGAGGACCCAACATTATCGAGAAAACTTTTGCGCAATGATCCGAATTCTTCGAAACTGAAGGAACCGTGGCGATCAGAGCATTTTGAAGGAATTCAGAGTAATCCGCAAGCGACGCACGACTATTTTTCCTATCTCTGTAAGGTATTAAAAATTTCTTTTTGCCCACTTAATAAGTTCCTTCATGTGCCATCTGTTTGAATCAGTCTGCACTTCTAGCAAAGTGATACGCTTAAACAATCTATTTCTGTGGTACCACATATCCATTCAACTAAAACGTCTATTTTCGCTGTCTCATCAACTGACAACATGTAGGAGCAAAGTACGTGCAGATGCAGGTTATTGCGAATCACACAGTCAGCAGATACTTCTCTTTTATAAATGAAAACTGCAGACATTTGATTTGAAGCTGACCAGAAGCCAACAATATGGTAGGTAGTATTCTGAAAGGACCAACAAAACAGGGCAGCAAATATGCAATGATTTAAACTAACATTTGGAGTCATAAATCAGAAAAAAAGGTTATCTATCAATCTTGCACTCATCAGCCTCACCTGATAGCATTCTGAACATCAGAATAAAGAATTGTTTACCTCTGATGAATTTTCGAATTTTACGCAACTAGAACATATTGTGACAGTAACTGACATTTTCTTCCTTTACTCGGGCAGGAGCTTCTTATCATTATTAATTTTATAGATTGTCATCCAACATTAGTAAAACGACAATTCTTAAGTTTTGATTCCAGTCGTCTTGCAAGTTACGGAGCGTCAACGATCACAAAACCCCATTTGTTTATGTAGATCCGCGTACTTCGGAGTTTGATACACTCAATAACGCATTGATGATTCAGCAATCATTTAAAAACTGAAAATGAGATTTTTTATTTTTTATGATTGTGATAGCACTTTTAGTGCAGAATTCTTCATCAACAGGCACAAATACGGCATTTCTCGTAACCGGTAGCTTCCTCGAATCGCTGTTAACACCAGAACTCACAAGCCGGTCAACTGACCGATAGATTGGTTTATATTTGCTGCTGTATTGTGAAATAAGAAGATATTGAATTTTGTGTCATACTACCTTCCTAACTTGGTGATATTTATAGCAACATGTAATTGTTTCTCTGTAACGTTCGTAACAGAGTCATCAAGACGACATTCAGCTATACCTACCAAGCCGGTCAATTGACCGGTATCAAATGAATATGAAATATCTGTCAACGTAACAAATTTTGTTCTTGATGCTTGCAATCGTACTTGTGTGAGCGTATTCCACGTCATAACTGGCAGGTTCGATGCTTTCAAAACACATATCTGATAATAGGGAAGTTAAAACTGCACACGGTTAGTAGCGACTGTCTGATTCAACACGCGCGCATTCATGGGCCGACAATGCAAAAGTAGTTGTCATCAAGAACCTCTACGTCACGCAACAGCGTGAACTACCGCTTGTTGGGTGGATGGAGCGAGATCGCTTACACGTTGATCTCGGAAAGCATACTGTTCTGAAGCTAGTTAGCAACTTGAGGCTGGGAATTAATGCTACTATCGACAATTTCTTCACATGCCAATCAATTGCTAGACAGCTCCAACAACAAAACAGAACGTTTGTGGGAACATAGTGAGCAAACAGAAAAGAAATTCCAAAGGTGAACACCGAATGTGTCAAATCTCATTTTGAGTTTTTAAATTGCGTTATTGAGGGTATGAAACTCCGACGTATACAAGGATCTACATAAAACAAATGGGATTTTGTGATGTTTGAATCTCCGCAACTCGCAAGACAACTGGAATCACAAATGAAGAATTGTCGTTTTACTAATGGTGGATGACAATCTACAAATTAAAAATGATAGGAACCTCGTGCGCGAGTTTAGAAGGAAAACGTCAGTAGTTCTCGCACTAACATCAGCAAGTGTAACAAAGGAAAACACAGACCAGTTTTTGATTATGTTCATCATTCTCTCTTCAGAGTGTCACTGCTACTTGTTTCAAAGTCAAAGTACGGGAGGAAGCCATGGAGCATTCAAATCACCGAATTATCCCAATTTCTACCCTGTCAACATCCGATGCGTCCTTTATATATTCATCGGAGCGCCGGGAGAAGTTGTGGAACTAAAATTTCATGAATTTGACATGCGACCAAAGGATAAGAGTGGGTGAGTAATAAAAAATATTAATTTCATGCTTTTTATCGCATTATTCATCACATAATATCAATAATAGACCAATGCATCGCATTGCTTTATTCCAGGAAATGTCAAGATTTCATTCGCTTGTTTCTCAATTTGGATAGACCGGAAATCAGCGCAAGAGATAAGCAGGACTTAGAAGCCTGTGGATTTCTTTCCCGACTATCACAAAATGTATTTTATTCTCAACAAAGAGTCATAATCGCTGAGCTTCACACAAGTAGGAAATTTAAAACGAATTATGATCATCGCGGCTTCAAAGGATATTTTCGGTTTATCAACAGAAGTGAGTGAGATTGTCTAATTTCCACTTACACTGTGTTATGGAACATAACACCAATTTGTGGATTATTAGTTATTAGACTACTTACAACGCCTTTAAACTGGAGAAGGAATAACAGAATCAGAATGCAGGATCAACACAATGTTGTTAGCAATTGTTTTACACAATGAGTAATATTCAATGATATAGGCCTATTATATGATATATCATAATAGGCAATCATTGATCCGTAATATGATAAATTGTCTTCTAACTTGTTGCACTGAATCCTGTAGAATTTGCAGGAGGAAATGTGTTCATTTTTTTAATTAAAGACTCAAACACAATGCAGAGCAGAAAGTCGCACGATTATCTGTACAAGATTTTTCGGCCTACAGCGTTCATTAAAAGTGAACACAACACGAAAGACAGTGGCAGGAATGACGTTGTGCAGTCATTCATAAGATGATAATTTGGAATGAGAACAGTAAAAAAGAAAACACACATCGAATTTCCTTACACGCTTGCTTAAGACGTCTGTCAACATTTTGTTTACATCGTGTGCTTTTTTATAATATTTCAGCAATGATGCATCTCGTCAATAAAAGATATTTTATTGGAGCATGAATACAATTATGTAATCAACAAATATAATTCATAAAAATGCATACATCTTATAATTATAAATTTTACAGGGAGTGCATTTTCTACCGGACTTCTGTCAACAAAATGTTGACAACTGAAATATGTTTTACTGCGTGAAATCCATCACATGAAAACACTTAGTATCATAATTCCACTGTTGAATTCTGCTATCGGGGGAGAATTCCTGGGCGAACAAATATGCGAAGCAAGCCAAGAAAATATGGGCTCAAAATCTTTTGGGGTGTGATGCTTTTGCAATGCTTTGAAGGGTTTTATTTATGGAGGTCGCTAAGCTGATGGCAGTGTACACTAAAATCTTGCTTTTGATGTTATGAGTGATTTGTGTATTCCTTTCTTTGGAACTGGACGAAATGTCAAAAGACATTTACTTTACAAAGAATTATAAAATTCCGCCGAAATAGCATGATGTAATATGAATAAAGTAAAACCCGTGCTATTTATGGGTCTTTATAAAAAGCACGGGTTTTGTTTAGTTCACAATTACTTAAAAGTCACAAGCTGGTAAGTTCCTCTCCTTCAAAAGAAATGTTTTGACGAATATCGCGAGGAATTTTTCACTCTAAGAAAAACAAATAGATGGCATATATCTTTCTTTTGTAATCTCATCGATGTGGTATGTAATAATGCATATATTTACTCGTATCATGAAGAAAAACGGATATAGGTAGTACAAAAAGCAATTTTGAAGAATCTTTCCTTTTCCCTTGCTGAGAACCATGTCAAAAATCGTCTTCAACAGCCGAAAGTCAAGAAAAGTGTTCGAAACTGCCCTTGCGACCAAATTCATAGATGAAAGCATCCTAATATTATCAAGTGTCCATCATTCACATGGAAGTGTTCGACGATGTATGACAAAATCATACAGTGGTCTTTATAGCCTAACGCTCTTGCTTTGAATACAACTGTTGCTGTCTCGAATGACAGCTTTTTAATCTATGATTTGAATTGCAACTAAGAATACCTGCGCTAAATGAAAATTACAGGAACCTTTTCAAGTTTTGAATCCAAAGATCAATTAGGCTATATACAGGCCTGTGGCAGACATCTTCTGAACTTTGCATTAGTGTTGCAGAAGCATCATTCAAGTTAACTGGGATACCTAGTTGCCAATAGAATTTTGAGAAGCAAATGGACTGTCCAGCAGAAACCATTTCTGTTGAAAGTTCACGGCGGCTCCTGCGAATAGCACCAATTAAAACAACACCATGTCACGTGGTCGATTACATAAAAGCAATCATGGTCTCAAACGACGTAGAATGTCTCTAAAACGATTTCTTGCAAATAGTCTCTTACAAAATGGGTGTGCAATTTATCTATCAATTGAATCTTACATACACATTCACCGTCAATGACTGAATCGACATTGTTGCATGCTCTCTAAGTCAGGTATCAAAATTGACACCATGGTCTTTCTAGGTGAACTTATTGTCATGAACCCCATTTAAATTCGAAAGTAGTTTAAAGTGCATCTGACAGGCTGAACACAACAAATCAGGAAATGTCTGGACCCCAAACCGTGATTCGACTCGATTACATCAGATTTTGATACGTCAACAGTTAGTTTGTTGTCAAAAAAGACACCTCGGTCTTTCTAATGTTTATAATCTGATATTAGCAAAATGTTGACAAAAGTCCGGTGACTTGTGTGTTGTGTCAGACGTCCTGATAATGGTTAATGCCTTTTTTGTAACCTGAGACAGGCCTAAATAAACGTATGTTTGCAGAATATGGACCTCAGGGTCCCTTTATAGTCACTCATCAAAACCTATCTGTCTTTCAATGCCGACAACTTTGCTTAACAAGCGGTGGCGGTAGTGAATATTAGGCAAAGCGCAAGCACCAATGCCTGTCTGAGAGAATATCAGGATGACAGTAAATCAGACGACACGCCCCCACGAAAATTCCTCATGATTTTCATGAGATTTTTTCTCATACATGTCTCATGAAATTTCATGAGGATTTGGAACGTTTTCGCATGAAGTGTCTCATGAAATTTCGTCTTTCTCACAAAACTCTTTTATGTTTTAACAGTTGCCTTCTCATGCTTCTGAAATTAGTTTTCTGGCATTTAGTTATTGGGGTTTTCTTAGCCTCCCTACTCTTCCACAGAGCAATCCCATGCTATGACCGCAGGATTAATTCAGTAATCGCAACTAATTTGTCATTATTTTCATGATGTAAATTGTGATTGTATATATCTCTATTTTCAACATCTTGCATAATAGTGCTAATTGTAAGTCAAATTATATGTGCAGCATTTCGAAAAGGCTGTTGCAGGTCGCTGTGATGTATTCTATATTGTTGCTTTTTATCGTTTATGGATTAGACTTGGAAATTCTTATCGATTGAATAAGCTTTCGTATGACTCTTTCATTTCATGGCCAGCATACATACCTTACTACTTATAAACTTATCTTCACAAACAACCTCATGAATGTCATGATTTTCCCATGAATGCGTTATGAGACATTATCCTCATGAACGTTCTCATTACCACTCATTATATTCTCATCAAAGCATTATGAGAGCATCATGAGTTGGATATTTCCTTATGAGAATATCATGAGAATCATCATAACGTCATGAGCACTCATAAAAATCTCATGAATCTGCATGAAATTTCATGAGTTCTCATAAAAATGTTGGTGAGGGCGGTGACGTTAGCAACCCTTCCCTGCACAAATTCACTTTCTTCTGAGTACACTTAGAAAGTTGACATCACGCAATGTCGATTTCTATGAAAAACGGTTGGTTTCTACTTTACAGTCCTCCGATAAAAAGCAGGAAGTCGGATCTTCACAGTCTTGCCTCATTATTTTGACCTACGTTCGTCATGTCCTATCAGAAATGATGTGAAAAAGCAGGATGGAGAGAGTGATGAGAAAATGATTTACCTGTCTGTCATTTCACCTCCTCAGGGAGTGTCACGATATTAGCAACGTGCTGCAAATGATATATTCACTTCTAATGACTTTTAATCCTTCACTACCCGCCCTATCAGTTCCCCGCTGATTTGAAATTCTCCTTGCAGCAGTGTATGAAATTGATGGTGTCCGACAAGAAGATTCTCAATGTCATTACATCTTTAATGCTAAACATTTGACAAGTGGACGGATTTTCTCACCAAGGTATCCTCAAAACTATCCTCCAAGTCATTCGTGCCGATACGAATTCGTCGGAAAATCTTCACAAAGAGTTCTTGTTGATTTTACGTCGATTCATTTAGCGAATCGAACCTCAAGGTAATTGAATTTGAACTCGTGGTTCGTTACAGAAACCCATGCAGTTATCAGCATATAATTCTTATCAGCAGGGACCGTTGATACTTCACCGGATGATCGCAGCTTAAGTGAAGTTATTTGTCGTTTTAAATCTGCCTAAATTCATGGCGCAGGAGCACCTGTTAGGCAAAATGGTCTTTTTTAAGGGTATAAAAGGGTATAACAAGCGTCCGAAATTAATCAGACACATTTTTTGAATTGCATGTTCTTTGTAAATGATTTTGTCCAGATATGACAAGAAAATAACTAATTTATTGTAGAATTAATGCATAAGAA